>JAOUZG010001186.1:2283568-2314095 GCA_026289955.1 Argiope argentata
AATTATGCTCAATCAATTAAGTACAATTAAAAGAAATTCTTGTGTAATCATTTGTAATCTCATTAGTATATTATCTCATACGAGAAAGGACTAGTATGCTTGAATTAAGAATTATTCAATAATAGATAGCATGATATAGCCAATCTTTTATTACGTTATACGTACCGAAAACTCTATAGCTGGTTTTCGATAAAAGTACGATTAATAAATATGTAAAAACATTTTATCTTAGATCGCAATAAAGTGGCAACATAAAAGCTTTTCAAAACATCGAAATATAAATCTATCAGAGGTAATGAATATTTATCTAAATGCACTGAAAGCTATCGATATAGAAAATCCTAAGAATAGGTCTCCCAACCGAGGCTTGACCTAACCCTCTGCACCCCAAACAGAAAATAAGGAAGTGAAATGGACTATCATAAAGCTTCAGATTTAAGGGTGAGAGGGCTTGGAATCGATACAACGGCTTCTGTGTCTTCGAATCGGTATTCGGAACAACCGCATTCCTTTGCAGTACATGTTTGAGCTGAAATCACTATACGGAGATTCAAACTGTTAGGCTGTTACTAAAAACCATTCACGGAAAAAAGAATAGCCAATTGTTTAGTTTTTTTCCCTCCTCCTAAGTTTGGACTTAAAGTTCCAGAAATTTTGGATGTTCAAATATATAATCCAAATCAAACATTTAATTTTATATAAAGATTAAAATGAAATCTGCTATGTCTATTTCAATGTATCATGTCAGAACATTATTTCTTGACCGGCCAAGCAAAGCGTGCTAGTGCAAGTTAAATTATATTTTTATTCATTTTAATTGTTTCATTGAATGAGTCACTTTAGTATTGCAAACGATCCAAAAAACTTTGTCTCGCGTTTATTGTTTAAAAAAATATCCCATTTCCTATTTATTTCATTTCATATAATCAAGCGCTCAAAATGTTATTTTTCTAGGTTTCATTTGCTGTAGCCATTAACTTAGTTTTTTCAATCTGAGCTTTTGTAAATGAATAGTAATGCGTTATTAAAAGCTGATTTTTTGGGATGCCCGTGCAGATAATATTTTAAAATTTTTCGCCTATGGATTTTTGTTGACGCCAAAAACCTCATACCAAAATCGAAATCATGTTCTGACATGATAATAATGAAATGTATAAATTCAGTAGAATGTAAGACTGTTAAATGTGATGTATAAAATTTGATTTGGAAAATGGTATTACGTTTTCGAAAATAAATTCGTCAGAAATATATAGCATGAAACTATTTTCTGCTGAAGCGCCCCATTTGAATATTATCAAGATGCTGATTATTTTTTTTAGTATTTAGGCATTCCATGGGATGTAACAAAAATTAATATTAGAATTTTCAAGTTCGTTTATTTAGGAATCATGATCTTTTATTGTTACTTCAAAAATGTTATTGTATGTTTACCGTTAAAAAAAGTTGCAATCTATCTGATAATTTTCACTGTTTTAACTGTATATATTATTTTATTCATTTAAACAAAACAAAAATCGAATTAAAAAAATTAATTTTTTATTTATTACAATACAGTTAAAAATTCATTCGAAATTTTATCTTTAACAAAAATTGGTACGAAAATTAATTAAAAATCTTATATATTGACTGATGAAAATGGAATTGACTAATTTTTGCTGCAGTATTGAATTTTTTCTTTGACATCTAAATCTTTTTTAAAAATAAAAATGAGTTTTTTAAAAATTGAGGCATCACTTTCGAAAAAAGAAATTCCTACTTTACAGTTATGAGGATCGGTATAAATTTATTTCCATTTCACATTTTAATAAATAATTATTATAAAAGTCATCATTTTGTTCTCAAAAACACTAATTAACATTTAAGCTATAAATATCAAAGACTGATAGGTAGGTGACTTTTGAAGTTTGCTTCTTATTTGTCCTTTTATATATAACTGTCTGACTTAAAATTATAATGCCATTCAGCTTAATTTAATTTACTTTCTTCTATTCCTGATTTTTGACTTTGATTTTAAACTTCGACAGGAATGAATAAATTTGCAAAAGACTGTACTAGTAATAACTGCCAACTTTCATAAATGAATAGAATATTAAGGCTACTTTTTCGAAAATCGCATTTATATTAAAAATTGAACATATACAGACGTAACTAATGTAAAAATCTTTCTTAACTGTATAAGCCATTCCTTTCGCATCAAGGCATAAATGACCCAATGCATAAATGACAAATCAAGGCATAAATGACCCAATGCATAAATGACAAATCAAGGCGTAAATGACACAATCAACGTTTTAATTTTTGATTGAACTTTCTATTAATACCACACTATGATTAAGCAATATTGTTTTTTGATATTTGTCTTCTTTTTGTCCTTATTTAATTCCTTTTTTCAAATTTTAACGCAAATTCCTCTTCCAATAAATTTCTTCGAAATTCTTATTTAATTTGAATGTTTGGTACAGATTCTGAATATTGGCAGCCATGAGTAGAATTTCTAATAATCTTATGCTACCAACAATTGTTTCTTCTCATGAATAAATAAAGCATTAGTGCTTGATCTACTGAAGGTAAAAATTGAACGAATTCAAATGCTTGTATTGAAGGAAAAAAAAACTTTCTAAACTCCATAGGCTATTCCTCTCACGAAGGTACACCCTAGGCTACGAACGGCATGCCAGAAATTACGTTTTTAGAGAGTAGAGGTGGAAACACAAATCAGCCTCCTATAATCTACAACGATAGCGCTCATGACCTTAGTCTCACCTTTGCCTCGATGGTCAATCTCGTCTTAAAAGATTTTAAAAGAATACATTAAATCCGAATTAGGTATTCGTATCCATTCATCCTTCAAGAGTGACAAGTATGCAGAGGACAGCCAGATTGCAGCAAGGTGCGCTTTGATAAGAAAAATATGTTTATAATGAGGTAACGACAGCAGGGATTGCACCTCCTTGAAAAAGTGTGAGATGAATTAAACGCGCGCCTTTTTTTTAGTTCTGATTATGAATATGAGTAATATTTCATAGTTTGTGGCAAGGGCATCATGACAAGGTATGACCATTATTAAGAGGATTAAGAGAGATATTTTTCACGCTCTAAAAAGAAGAATCTAAGCATCTAAGAAATGATGATAAATGACGATGTCTTTTTTAAACGCTTTTACTAGTTTCCCTCTTTTTGTTGATTGAAACTGTATATTAAAATCTAATCTTCAAATAAGAATAGAGATTTTGAAGTTAAATCTCTGGGAGCATTTATCTTTAGAAAGAGTTTATATCTTTCTATGTAGTATTTAAAACAAACAATTTTGTGTATAAATTTTTTTTGAAGTAGAATGATAAATTTTTTACACATGTTATTATTATCTAAAGAAACTTAGGCCTTTTTCAATACATACAGCTGTACACTAATTATCAATTCAGCGTGATCATCGGTGTAGTTATGCACTGCAGTTTTGAGGGTAAAAATAAGAAAATATAACTCTAATCCTTTTTATCAATAACTTTGTTTTAAATTCGACTGCTTAGTTTAGATTTTACTTTTTGATATGATGAGGCATAAAACTTCATTATACTTTTTTTTGTCGAAAATAGAAATTTATTAATTAATTTAAACAAAAAAATAAATATGCTGATAAAACATCTAACTATTAAGTTCATTTAAAGAAAATATTTAGTTTAATACAATTTCATATAAACTAGTGAAAAATTGCAATGATTACTATAAAACAGAAACTTAAATTGATTTTTTTAATGCCCATTTGGCATTTATGATTTAAGCAATGTAAATTACTTCCTTTTTATATTTTTTATTGCATCTTAGTATAAAAATAAATATTATTTCTCATTCATGCTACTTGGTCTTCTACGGCTTCTATATTTTCTAGTTCCTCTTCTATTCCTGTCCCAATGGATTTAGTGCATTAAAAATCGTAATTCTTTATACTATTATAAAGTGCATTAAATATCATTAATTCTTTATAGCATTATCTCCAATTTCCCTTTTATTTGAATGAAAATGAATCATCTAAATATATATTATGAATGCAAATATTCTCTTTCACCAATTCGTTACTCTCTTTAACCAATGAAATTCATTCATTGTTTTTCAGAATTCAGTTTAAACCAGTTCGAGTACCCAATCTGCAAAATACATTAAATATATCCTACTTGACTAAAATTAGTATACTTATTTAGTAAAAATATAAATTTTGTGTAATGTATATTTCCCAAAATTGAAGTAAGCTTGTATACAAGATATTTTTCAGAATATTTTACATAAAATGTTTCAAAGAATTTTGATAATAATATTGATTGGTACCCTTTGAATAGCCAAATAAAATCCATTGTTTCTATAAAAGTTTATTCCAAACATGAGTGACTGAAGTTTGTTTATAAGCCTTCTTATTGAACTCTATCAAGTCTTACGAGCTTCAAAGGGTAGGTATATTTCTTAATTGCATATTTTATTATAATATTTTGCATAATTACATCCTTATGAGAACTGGTATGCAATTTAGCAGGAAAAAGTAAATGTTATTTCAGAATTTTCTAGCCACCCCAAAAAAGAGCATTTTTCAGATTTTGACGGCGACAAATCAGTTAATTGTTTTTAATTAAATTGTAATATAAGAATAGCTTCTAAATATATTCTGCTGCAGCTATGAATGATTAAAAATAGGAAAAACTTATCTTTTCTTTAAATAAATCCAAATCTAACCTAAAGAGATATTGTGCCTGATATATTTCTTAATTGTATTTATTATATTCTTGAAAAGAAGATACCAGGTTGCCTCAGGCTTATTTCATGTATTCAAAATCCAATATAGCTACTAGTATAAAAAAATAGTTTACAAAATTTTCTAGTTGCAGTGAAAAACTATTACACGACTTTTTTTGTTAACAATAAAGAAAAAAAATAATTGGCTCCACTTTAATTACAAGATAAAAAACGTACCGAAACATTTAAAAATGCTACATTTAAACTACTATAGGATTGAAATAAATACAAAACTATTTTATTCCTTAAATAAAACCACTTCAAGGTGCTATATGTGCTGAGCATATTTTCTTACTAAATTTCAAACCCAAAGAGATATTGTGCCTGATATGTTTCTTAACTGTATTCATTATATTTTTGAAAAAAAGACAACAGGCAGCCTTAAGTTTATTACATGCAATAGAAAAGCTAATATACCTACTAGTATAAAAAATAGTTTACAGAATTTTCGGGCTGCAGTAAAAAACTATTACACGACTTTTTTTGTGTGTTAACAATAAAGAAAAGCAAATAATTGACTCCACTTTAATTAGAAGATAACAAACGTACCGAAACATTTAAAAATGCCTCAATTAAACTACCATATGATTGAAATAAATACATAACTACTTTATTCCCTAAATAAAACCACTTCAAGGTGCTATACGTGCTGAGCATATCTCCTTACTAAATTTCAAATCTCATTGTAATGAAGACAACAGACTGTCTTATTACAAGGTTTAAGAGAATTAATATGGCTCCCAACGTGATGAAAGACATGTACGAGTATAATTTATCGTTAATAGATTAACCAATTAGCATCATGCTGCTTGAATGCTAAGCATTTTTTGGAATGAATTATTAATTGTCCACGCACAAGCCCCCTCTTGAACTTGTACCTTTTTCATGATTTCAGTTAGGGTGCACCAACGCTCTTTATCGTAAATCAATCCTTCCATTAATATTCACTTGGAGTTGCGGCGTGGGAAGAGAATCACCCATAAGAGGATGTTACGTCTTCGAAAAGGGTCGGGACCTCACGAGGTAGCCCTCGGCTGATGGTTTCTTCAAATATGTTTAAGCTCATCAATGTCCTATTTCTTTTTTTGGACCTTCCAACTCAATCCCAAATATTGCTCGTAAAACAAAGCAATGGCTTAAGTGGTCGGCTGATAATTACCGTGGGCTCGAAAATACTGGAATGCAGGTTATTGGTAATGATTTGAGTAAACTGGAATGCAGAGTGATATATGATGCAGTTTGGTAAATAGTATCAAGGTCTGGATAAGGTTATTGAGCTCTGTAATTGAATTGCTGTAAAGAGATTGATTTCTCTTGAGAAACTAGTTCTTATTTTGATTTAGGCTATATTAATTTTTCTATGGCTTTTTTTTGGATTTAGAGATGTAATTTTTATGGCTTAAGTTATTAATTCTGGTATACACATAAGAAACTCTGGCAGCTAATGTAATTTGTATTTCAGAATGCAAGTAAAACTCGTCTGCCCACATTAAGAATACAGAGCAATTACAGAAAGTTGGCCTCCCTGATTAATAGAGTTGCTTTTTTTGAAGCTGCCGAATGGGCTGAGTGGCGATTAAAAAATTGTTGTATAAAAAATAATTCATTAAATTTATTTTTACTTCTTTTAAATCAGTCAATTATTGGAATTATGCCTTTAAATTGAAATATTACTATCAAACAGATTTTTAATTGTGCTTTTAATAGGAAGCGGTATTGGGTTAATCATTCAGCAAAGTAAAATAAATTTGATACATATTCTAAAAATCTGTTAAGAACTAACCATTTCACATAACTTGGTAACAGTTTACTACTTCGATAATATTTCTAGTATAACCTTCTAATAAAACTGTATTTTAATTGTATGTGCAACATTTATTTAATTCAGAATTTAATATAATAAATAATAATGAAAGTCATCTGTTAGAAAATATGTTAAAAGAGCAGTAGATATTTGAATCGTACTTTCAAAATCAAGTTGGAATGATCCCACCAAAATTCTCTACCTCCTTAGTAATATCCCCACATAAAATAGTGGACTTTTGATAAGCCTAAGAATGCCTTCTATGATATTGATGAATTATAGTTAATATTGCTGACTTGAGTTTAATATTTTTGCTGAATCTGTCATGCTATCTTACGTGATTAATCCTTGGAATCATGTTAAAATACAAGTACCTGAAAATCGAATATGTATTTTGTATTTGGATACTTTTCTTTCAGACCGAATGGAACAAAAATTGACATAATTTGACACTCCAATTACAATTGTAATCACAAGATTGTGTTACAAATTTTATTTATTGAAGCCTTTGAATTAGCATTCCTATGAAGCTACATATAGACTGATGGTAGCCATCATACGGTTCGAAATTTGACAGGAATTTAAAGTTATGATAAACTAGAGGAACGAATTTTATTTAGTTAGTTCTTTAAATTTTGTAACTATCCGAATCTACATTTTTAAGTCATTTATCTCCTTCTCAAAACTTTTTGAATTATCGTGTTTAAAGACAGATATAAATAACTTTAAAAATGTGTTTTTTTAATTCAAGGATGTATGAAACGTAGAAATTCGTAAAAATTTTCGAATTCTAGATTACAATATTTTTTCTTTGCACATTCCGCATATTATATAGTAAAATTGTCTCAGGAAATTAATCAAAAGCTCAAATATAATTAAATAACAAATTTTTTCTAATTATGACAAAAAGAATTCTTAAAATTCAGAACTGCATTGATTTTAACTGTCTTACATAGAAATAAATTAACATCTATTAGGGGTTATTGTACAAATTATGGAAATAAAATCTAGAGTAAAGAACTGAAAATCTATAGAAAAAAAACCTGACGTAATCTATAAAAATAATGATTTTTTTTGGGTTGCTCTAAAACCTTAATTTATTTATAAAATGTAAAAATCTTTGTGTATCTTCTTGTCTAAAATGTATTAAGATTAAACTCCTAACATGCAATTTTCGAAACATTTCCTTTAAAAACTGCAAAATCTTAATTTTATTAAAATTTTGTATATGAGACTAGAACTATACTAAAAAAACTTTTCATAAATTTACTCTAAAAATGTATTATGTTGCTACATTACATATTTTTAAAATAAATGCTAAAATCATATTTGGATTTCTGTGTGAAAAAAATACAAATTAACAGGTGTAAGTAAAATTTTTATAATAATAAAAATCCTAAAATTATTTGTATATTACTATTATAAGAAGTTTGAGTAATTTAAGAAATAACTTTAACTATAGCATAGATAAAGCAAATTAAGATTGCAAAGAAGTAAAAAAATAATTGCATAAAAGAAGTTATGAAATAAGGTGCTTAGGATCGATGTTCTGTTGAAAAATAAAGTCAGAATCAAGAAATAGTTTTTCGACACTGGTTAAAAGAGTTTGCCTTTGAGTGTCAAGATGTATGTTTCTATCGATATATTTTTTTAAAAAACATTAATCTCCAACACCAGCAGTACTCGAACACTCCAACAAAAGGATCCCGTCACCATCAAGTTTCATTTTCCAAATGAATTCCAAATTAACTGCTGATGTGATTTCCTAAAGACCATAACTCTACTATCTGACCTATGGAAATTAAAATTTAATTAATCACTAAAAAGGGTCGATTCCCAAAAAGATAGAGGCTTGCTTACTTGCGTCTTAGCAAACTGGAGGCGCCTTTTTCGGTTGCAGAGCTTTATAAAACTCACCATTTGATGAATGACTTGAATGTTGTAATCAGTCATTAAATCAGATGCACAAATCTGCGGATTATCTTGCACCTTAAGCGTGATATTTCTTTTATGCAAACGATTTAAATTCGGAGGTTTTCAGGATCGATCTCTATCTTCAAATGTTTACAGATCACGGTATAATTCAATAATATATTGCACTTTAACTTTAGTTTGTTTGTGATTTTACTAATTCTTTTCATAGATAATCCAATTTTATGCAATTGCATACTAACTCTCGAATGGTTTTCGAAACTTCCATTTTAAGACGATCAGCTACAAACTGGAATTAAACAACTGTTGTTATGATGAGCTTTTACTCTGACAAACCAACAAACTTCGAATATTTACTACAGGCTAGTAGTAAAACAGGTCAGAAAAAATTTGCATATTGCGTACGGGAATTATTTTTGCATGAATTTTCATCAATTTTCTTAAAAATTGAAATTGAAGACTTGTTGAATTTTGCAAAAAGAGAAATTTTTTATGAAACTATCTTTTAAAGATTCATATTAATCATATATAAATGGCTTACAAAGATAAACAGCTAAAATTAGAAATAATGTTATTTTATTTTATTTTTTTACTACTGTATATAAATCTTAATAAAATGTTGTGTACTATTTTACCTTTTGTATTTATGTTTTTTTCAATTATATTTATAGTATCTTACAAAAAAAAAAAAGAATATTTCCATAACACATTTTTCACACCAATATTTAATTGATGACATAATTTATGATGTAATTATGTTTGTTACGTAATTATAACGTTTAGTGAAATCATTCCATTTACTAATAAAGAAAAAATATTAATTACAAATTCCTATCCGAATTTTCATTTTTGAAATTTAACAAATTATATATAATCAATAATTAAACAATATTAAAAAAAGCAGGTGACATTATTTCATTATAAAATTTCCAAACGAAATTTTTTAAAATCTGTTTTTCATCCGGTCGGAAGTAAATCGTTTGCAAATAAATTTATAACAAAATGACAGCTGGAAAAAAAATCGTTCATGGATGTGTTTTCCAAATACAAGAAAAAGGGCAAGAAATAAATCGTTTGCAAATAAATTCATAATAAAATGACAGCTGAAAAAAAAATCGCTCATGAATATGTTTTTCGAATACAAGAAAAAGTGCAACCGTTCATAAGTATTCTGAAATTTGAAGATAAATTGAAAATGAAGAGGATTTTAAGAAAACGCATGCAACGAACTGATTTTTTTTACTTTTATCTATGAATAAATGCATGGAATCGATAATAATTTCAAACGATTTACTTTGAAAATATAACACGGAGACGAATTTTAAATTCAAATGCGCGCGAAAATCCTGTTTAGAAAAAATATCAATCGATTTACTCAATCTTGTAAAGACAGCAGTTGGCCAAGTTAGAAATGCATTTAAGTAAGTAATTTGTATTCTTAATTTATTTTAATACTCTTTGAAATATGCAACTAGACGTTTTAAAAATCATACGAAAAAGATAAGGCATGTTAATCTAGAACTAGTTAAAGATAATTTTGCTGACATTTTGAGACTTTGAAAGTGTTATTGCTGATGAATAAACCTACGCAGGTTCAAAAGCATTTTGAGGAACAACATAATGATTTTGTTCGACTTGGGACTAATATGTCATCTGTATCGATTTAAGTGGTTAGTCATAAATCAGGATATTTCAACCCATTTACATTATAACTTCGAATATGTGTCTGATATTATTCATTTTAGAACTTTAAATCTGGCAGTAGGTTGGTATAGCAGAAAGCTCGTATGACTTTGATTTACAATGAATTATTGACAAATATGACTGATTACAAATCAATAGTCATATTTGGTTCATAGCAATAATTACTTATTGATTAAAAAAATACAGAATTATATATTTGTATATGAAGTATATTGAAATATTTCGTAATTTTATGTAACTAATTTAGTAATTTTTAAACCACGAATTTCTTTGGCTCTTATTATAAGAATGCTTACAATATATTGCAGCGGCAATAGAATATCGTGAGGAAGGTTATTAGATACCTAAGTCAGCTTGAATTTCTTATTTAGTTGCATGAATTTTAATTTTTAAAATATGAGCATAGAAATTTTAATTTCCACTCTACAAAAAGAAATCATATAAATATTTTTTGTTTAATTCTGAATTTAATTAGATTAATCTATTAACCAGGTATGACGAAATATTTTTTTGCGAAACAATTTGAACGTTACGGCTTAAATTACGGCTTTTTGATGACATCAATTTAATTGACATGCTTTTTTTTCTGAATGTTGACAAATTTTTAAAAACTGTTTTTGAGTAATTTTTATTAATATATTTCATTATTCCTATTAAATTTAAACTTTTTACTTTATTACATGAAATATTTAACCGCGTGATTTTTTTCATTATTCAAAGTAAAAGATTCTGTATATCACTTAAGCTGCAAGATGAATAAGAAACTGAAGTTACAGTTTCTTGAAAGTTAGAGTGCAATTAGAATCTCGGATAATTATATTTTTAAATGTATTTTAATGTCATGAGACTTGATTGCTAGGATTGGCTTGAAGGTTAAGGATTCTGTATATCACTTAAGCTGCAAGATGAATAAGAAAGTGAAGTTACAGTTTCTTAAAAGTCAGAGTGCAATTAGAATCTCGGATAATTATATTTTAACTGTATTTTAATATCATGAAACTTGATTTCATTTTCTCTTGATTTCAAAAAAAAATCATTTATACAAAAAATAAAATAGGTAAAAAGGTATTTTAATGAACGGTTTTAATATCTGCTACAATGTGATGGTTTAAAATATTTTATAAAGGAATCAGGATATAAAGTTAAGGAAAAGTAATTTAATTGAAATGGAATACAAGCTATATTAGTGACTAACCAACTGGATCGCAAGAAGCAGTTAGCGTAGAATTATTTATAACATGAAAAATAATTAATTTTTAACAAATTTAATCAGACACATCACCAAAAAGATAAATTTATTTACTATTCGATGATAGGAAAAGTAGGAAAAAACAAGAATATTTAGGATGAAAATTTTAATGACTTTAATTTATATCATGAACATTAAATAAAATTTATGGCTTTAAAATTTGAAATATCTTTCAGCAAACCTCAATTAAAGTTCAGAGTTATAAATAATTCTAATTATTCCGCTCTAATGTACCTCGAAAGCCTTTTTAATGATTCAGTGTGGCATATTTGATTTAATCTTTTTGCTGTTGTTTGAATAACGTGACATGTTCCTGACAGAGATGCCAACATAATTTTTTTAACTGCTAAGATATGGTCAAAGATCAATTAAAAAAAGGGTTGTTAATAAAACTGGAGAAAAACATGTTTTTGTTTTATTTCGAAGAATACTAACGTTTGCATTATAAAAGGTAAATTATTAAACTACCTATTCTAATTTTAAATACGGTAATTGCCCCAATAATCTTAGCAAGATGTTTGGTCAGTATAAGGTTGCGGGTTAATATCATTAATTTTGAATGATTTCCTTAATGATAAATCATCAAAATAAGTAAAAAAACAATATATAAAATATTTCTAAGCGTATTATTATATTCGCTAGTTATTTTAAAACTCCCTGAACATTTGAATGGAACAATTAAAAGACTTATCAATAGATTATGACATCTGATAATGACAATATTAAATATTCGAAAGAAAGATTTTTGTATAGTTTTCAAATAAATATTATTTCGTTTTTCAATGCAAATTCTAATATTTGTGAGAATTAATAAGAAATATTAAATATAATAATCTAAAAATAATAAATCAAGTAGTTAAATATAAAAATATATAAATAAAAATTATAATTTGAAAAGATAAATTTCATTTTAAAGAATATTTGTTTTTTTATTATTTGTTACTTTTGATAAAGTAAATTTTGCAGACATTTTTTTGTAGTTTTAATAGCCTACTTTTTTAAATGAAATTTAAATAAAATATTTTGTAAACTGAACAAATTAACTTTCTAGAGGGATAAATAATAAAAATTCTTTTTTACTAATATTGCTTAGAATGCACAACTAAAAGCAGAATAATAAAATAGAAATAATAATAATAACAGGTTGTCATTCGAAGCTCTTTAGAGATCTGAGACGAAATATGATATATGTTCAAGTGACCTTAAAATGTTGGAAAAAATGAAAGTCAGGAAAACAGCGGTCACTTTTGAATCTACACAACACAATTACACTTCCAGACTTTACAGAATACCATTGAATTTCCTATTTAAAAGATTCGATAAAAAAATCATATCTAACGAACAAACATAGACATAAAACACACACACATATATAATATATAGCTCTATTATAACATTATATTTTTTACTTAGTTGATCGATACTGTTTTCAAAAAATACTATTATTTCCTTCATGGCATATATTAATTTTATCCCCTGATGAACAAGTAATGCATCAATCACCCTGTTCCACATACTGTTTTGTTTTTATAACTTTTTATTTACAATTTAGCAAGAATTGAGAAGTGTTTTTAAGTTAGAAGTTAATTTTATGCTTGTTCTTTATTATTAAATAAAAATTTTGTCTTTAAAAATTTATTTTTGAAACTGTCCAAGTAATCAAATAGCAGACACCGCAGCGATGTTCCGAGCAGGAAAAAATACAATATGGACGCATTCAGAGTTAATATAATTTCGAAATAACGAATGAAATGAAATTTAGCTGTTCAAGCATTTATTTTAAGAGAACAACTTTCACATTGAAGTGCAGCTTAACATTGGGCAGCTAAAATTATTAGAATCATATTCTGAGTAGTGAAAAAACCCGGATACACGCGTGAATTAGAAGTAGAATTAACTTTTTAAAATTTAATTTGAATGATGAGTAAATATTTAATTTTATGAAAGTGGCTAAATTAAACATGATATATACCATAGGGTTGAATTGCTACCATATTTTGCTGAATCGGGTACAGATTTATATTGATATTTTTACCTGATATAGTGAGTAACTGATGGTTTTTCAGTTCTGATTGAAATCAGATTCTTAGTGGCAGCAGGTTCTAGCACTAGTACTATAATGGTATCTAATAATGATTCGAAAATGACTCCAAATTTGCATTTTGCTTCTTCGGAAGAGGCATTGATGGCCATATGCCTGTCTTTAATTTTGACTGGGGTTGGCAGGTGAATGAGGAAAATGAAGAAAAGGTTTTTCGGATACAGTTAATAATGGAAGAATGCATTTTTTCTGTGTTTTCAGTCATAAGAATTTTGTTATATTGGATAAAGGAAGTAGTGATTAAGGATTAAAAAACCATAGTTAAAAAATAACCTCATAACTGAAAAAGAACAAGGGCGTGAAGATTACTGATTGAAATTAATCGATTTCAGAAACTGACATCGTTCTTGATTCTTGATACTCTAAGTCTGTACCAGTAATGTTTACTTGATATAAAGTACAAAAATGGTATCAGCGAATCAGAGATAGGGAAGGGGAGAGGGAAGATTTTTAAGATTTAATATGGACGTAAATAAAATTTTACACCCATAATTAATTGGTAATATCAAAATATATCATTTATAAAATAATTAAATTCTTGCATTGAGATTTTATATCACGATAAAAAAATCATCAACCGATCTATAACTAATATACTGGTAAATGGATTTTTTATTATATATCTGAATGTAAATAAAATATTTAAGACTTTTGCAAAAGAATTAGTTTAATATTTACATATATTTACGTCATGCCATTTTAAAACTAACCTCATCTTGTTCGTGCCTTAAACGTATTTTATCTTTTTTTCTAACATAATTTGCCAAGCGCATAATTTTAAAATATAATGACTAAACAAGACTTCACTTCGTGCAATAGAGTTCATCGTATCGACGCAGTATATCAGCCTTTTGGTTCAATGACTACAAGGATGAATATTATACTGTATATGCGTTAGAAATTTAGGATTATGAATTCAGACCTCATCGGTTATTAAATGGACACTTGAGAGTATTCTGTAATTATATAGTTACATGATAATAAATTCAGAAGTCAATACTTATAAGGGTGCTCATTTTGGTAATATTTCACGATTTAAAATATAAACTTTTACAATTATAAAGAAAGAAAACAATAAAATACAGAGGATTAAAATATTTATGAAGAAAAAAAATCTATTTTCGAAAGAAAAAAATCGTATTAATAAAAATCAAATATTTTATGAGTTCTAAATCATTTTGAGAGAAAGTTTCGTTATGATTTATTCTACTGTATAGTAAAAACTCATCCTTCTAATACTACTAGGATGAACAACTTAAACATCTTAATGCTTTCATAATTCAGACTATAAAGCAACATAAAATGTTTTTTGGTATCTTGGGAGAGTCAAAAACATAACCGTAAAAATATTTCATGTCGATGTTACACCTGCAAAAAATGAAGTTATTGAAACTTTATGATATTGAACATCAGAAGAAAACCCTCTATTATTATTATCGAAGTCTTGACATAATTTATTCGTCATGAATTTTTCGATCGAAATAATTATGAAATAATAATTAATCATGAAACTATACATTAATCTGCGTTAAAATATTGAATATTAATTTGTATCAATTTGAAGTAAATGACCTATATGAAAGTTACATTATAAATTATTCCACGGGATTAATAGTATTCTGATGAAATCCGTACATCAGTTCTATTTAACATGCACAAATTAGATGATTTGTGGCGATTAATGGCGTTAAATGACTAATTATGCTGGCGTACTGACAAAGAGGTAATGCGTCTTTCTCCTCATCTGAAACGGGCGTCCCGGGTTCAAGCCCCGTCAGGACATGGTTTTTCTTCTGTGTATTTATTATCCGTGAGTGCCCCCCTCTTGTAAAAAAGGGGCTGTGCAAGTGAATGTGATGAGTGTGCAGCTAAGCCGTATTCTTGGCCCTAGTTGGCTCTACAAAAACTAGAGACTCTCATTCGGTTTAAAATCGCTGACTTCAGTAAACGCGCTTGTCTGTAGCAAGTGCCATTAGTAACAACAACAAATGACAAATTATAAATAAACTTAAGATATGTGATTATATTCGGGGTGAATATTTTGAAAAATGTTCAAAAATACTTATTTCGAAATATTTGCTTTAAAAAAAGACACGTAGTTACTACAAGTAATAGGCAATATATGAAACCAAAATATTCAAATTTAGTAGCAAAAGAGCTTTAAAAATTGAATAAAAAGGAGTTTCTTTTGTGCTAAGAAGAGGAATAAAGCAGAAATCTTTTAATTTAGACATTTATGAGATAATTTGCTTCAAGATTTGCAAATAGCTTAAGAAATATCTTATATATTTTTTCAACTAAAAATAGTCTTTCATTCATTCGTTAAATATTGGAGTTCTATTGATTTTTACCACGAAATTTTCAATTTTTCTTACATTGTGAATTATTAATAAATTATAAAAATTTTCCAAATGAATAGATTACTTATTCTCTATTTCAAGAACTGCGGAACATATTGAGATATTTGTGCACTAAATTTGAATAAAAATTTGCATTAAATTTTAATTAATGAGGTTTTTTGGAAGAAAATTTTATCAAAGAGTAGAATTTGATAATATTTTAGCATCTAAAAATGTAAAATAGCATTAAAACTTATACAAATGTAATTACAAAATTCTATATAACTTCCCAAACAACAGATTTAGAATCAAAATAATAACAGTTTTATAAAAGGAAAACGTGTTTAAATAGAGAAAATAATATAAAAAAATTGCAATTTCCCAAAAAATCTGTCATTTGCTTTAAAGATTTTGTAAAACTGATTTTTTACTGAGTCAATAATCAAATAGATATTTTCTTATCTTCCATTTGATGCATGGAATTCACATTCATAAAAAAAAAAATCCTACATGAGTGACCTGTAAGCTCACGTTAGACGTAATTTTTCAACCTTTTTGAATTTAATGCTTACTTCAAGAAAGTATCTTACATCTTTACTGTATACTACTATTGTAAATGTGAAAGTTTGGATGGATGATGGGGTTCAATCACTCAAGAATAGCTGAAGGAAATCGGATGAATTTTAGCACAGAGATAGATTATAGTCTACAGAAGAACATAGGCTAATTTTTATTCCGGTTAATTGAGTGGTTAATTTTTTATTAATTGAAAACTAAAATTTCTGCTAAAAATAAAAAAAAATCTGCCTGAGGTTTTTGAATCGTTTGTTTTTATTTTTCTATTTCCGGTATTCTTTTAATATTATCTTATCTAACGGAATTCTTTGAGGTTTATTGTAGGATTTCCCGACAGAAAGCCTTTTCATCAGGTCAAAAAATAAAAAAAAATCAAATCGTTTTTTTTCTGTTTCTGTTTTTCATTTTAATATTATCTTACTATTCTAAAGGAAGGTTTATTTTTTTTTCTTACGCTGTTCTTGTGTTAATATAATTCGATATATCCTGTTCATTTCTCTTGATTTTTTTTCTTGCTGTACATATTTCTTTTGCCTATTTTCATCATTTTCGATTAAATTTTTAAAAGTGCCTTTATAGTTTCAAGTACATAGCTTTTAAGTAGTTTTCTCCCCACGCTAATGATGTTAGACGTAACATGTTTTGGACCGTTTATTTCAAACGATTCTATTTATTTTCGTAGTGTATGATTCACGCTTAAAATTCACGTCTTTGCGTTGCTTCAATTGACGTTAAAATTTATGCATGCATACGGTTTTGATAACATTTTACATTGTGATGAGACTGTCAATTCTCAGGTATACACATCAAAATTTCCACGCGTACGAAGTCGCGGGTAAAAGCTAGTTTTTAATATAAATTTAAACCAGTAAGAGTAAATAGAACATTTTATTTTTTATTGTATTCTTTTTATTTGAAAGATTATGCAGTGTAACATTGTGATTAGAAATTACTACAATTTCCTCCTTATGGATCCAAAGGAATTTGCAAAAGAAGATAATATAATTCAATGGGTCCCAAATTTTAATAAAGAAATCTATTCTTTTCGTTGCAATTTCTTATGAAATCAAAAACAAAACCAGAATATATATTTAAACTTATTCTATCTGAATAGTAAAAAAATATAATTCGAAATGCTTTGCTAACATTTTTTTCTTATTTAAAAACAATAAATATAGAGTAAATTAAATGGTATTCACAAAATTTAAAAGATGTAAAAAACAGGAACACTACATTTTATGCAAAAACACATTGATTTATGCAAAGTTAAACAAAAAAATGCATGTATATATATTTTTTAACTTCAAATTCTGACAGCTGGAAATATTTTCTAAAAATTCATATAACCTGTATTAGAGTATTGATAATTTAATCAATATTCTATCATCGTGGATGCCAGTTCAGCATGAAACAGGCTGTGAACATTATACTTGACTGGCAGAATGAAAAGGCAGCATGACAGCTTATTTTTGTCTGTGCATGCAAACTCAATGTCAGGGGAAAAATACAATATTTCATTTCTTATTCTATGGCTTGTTGCCTTGACCTGCATATATTCATCATTTACACGTATGTATCTTTATGCGAGTTGTCAAACTTAACAGAGCTTTTCTATTCTTGTTACATGGCGGACTTTTAAAAGGTTGAAATACATATGCATAGAATTAAAAAAAAATGAGGAGTAAAGGTAAAGGTTACTTTGTAATATTCGAGCAATTCTTCTTTTACTAATTTTATTCTCTATTATTAATAAAGAAGAATTGGTATTTGTTAATGTTCTACAGGAAGGGCCATTTGACTAGTGCTACCAAATTTGGCATAGATATATATTGCAAAATAGTAATATGCACTTTAAGCAATTTTCTGTAAACATTACGTAAAAATATTCATTTAGATAGTTAAATGTTATTTATCAGTTGAGTTGAAGCATCATGTGATATTATAAGTTAAGCACTTATAAATATCGTATTAGGTATTTAGGGAAATCCTGTGAATGTGTTTACATGTTTTTAATATATAATTTTTTTTAAAAAAAAATATAAAAACAACAACATTTGTGTAACAGAATCTAAATTACAAACAAACATATAAAACTAATAAACTAAGAATTTTTTTGAGTGTAAAATAGCTATTACTTCTTTAAAAAAATAACGAGCTTTTAGAATTTTGCATATTTTCAAATATTTTAATTTTGGAACAGTTGAAATGTGATGTTTTTCTAATTCAAAAAGCTGCTAAACCGTTCACAAATCATTTGAATAAATAAAAAGTAATATAGTGGCATTTTATTTACAAAAGGCTTTTTATGCTCTCTAAATCTTTGAAGATTATGTTTTAACCAATTTCCCGATTATCACGAGTTATCACGGGCTCGTATGTACTGCTATTAATTAATATTAAAACAAAAATTTGGGCTCAGCAGAATTTGTTAGTATGATTTGTTTTATTATATTTTAACTCAGTCTAGAGCTAAAATGATTGAAAACATTTTGCTTTGATTGGGAGGTTTTTTTTACAAATGTTTTTGGAGACTATTGCCAATAAATGGAAAGACAGGGCAGTCTTTTGTTTGATTGTTAGTATGGTGAGTGCTGGATAAGTAAGGATAGCTTTGCTGAAAAGAGAGTAAAAAAAATTGGCGATTGCGTAAGAAAGCGAAATAGATGCTCGTAATTTTCAAGATAATAATCATGAAGAAATGAGATAACATAATAATCGTAAGATAATAACCATGAAAAAATTATAGCGAACTAAATTTCACTTGCACGAAATAATTTAGGAGAATAAACAATAAAAAACTATGTAATTTCACAAAATTAAAAAAAAATTATTAAAAATTTATTTTTACTTTAAGCTTTTTTTTCAGTTCTATATATTTAAAAAATGGCATAAAAATATGATTTTTCCCCTAGTATTTTGATGAGGGAATCAGCAAAATTCATAACAAAAGCTAATAACCCAGATGGTTTAGTTAAAATATTACTCAATTAATAAACAATTTAATTTTTTTTAAAAAATAAGTACTTGAGACATTGTTGAATATTTATAATTTTTGTATGGTATTATGCTTTTGAATGATTCTATTTTAACTTCTAAATTTAAAAAGCAAAAAATTTAGTACCGGTACGACACTAGAATAGGGCGATTAAAACAATAAATTTAAATAGACGAAATGAAAACTTTGCTACAAAATTTAATTAATCTTTAATTGTGTTACAACATAATCGAAATATTTAATTCCAGATAACTTATTTCTACGTTATTTTTAGGTATACAAAAGATACAGGACTTGTTTTCGAAAATATATCGACTAGATAACCAAAATATGCTCGCCATAAATATACCAAACTCGATACTGTTCTCAGTGTTTCAAATACATCTCAAAAGCAGGAAATATCTAGTTCACACACCTTTACATACAAACCGAAATTTAAAAAACACGCTGGAATGAATTAGTTAAGCGAATGAAGGAAATTGGACACTCCATCGAACTTTGTACAGACGACCTCTGTGAGTATTTGTTTATTAGTACAGGCACCATCGTGATTTGGACAACCCCAGTTTCAAGTCGACTCGAGCAATCGGAAAAATTCTTCGGATAAGTCATTTTCACCTGCTTCTCGATCAAGTTCATGGCTTTTCTGACCTCATTTAGATCTCTAAGTGGGTTAACGATGATTTTTTAACCTCCGAGATATACTTTTCCCAAAAAGAGCACTCGTCTGTATATTTATGACGAGCATATTTTAGTTATCTAGTCGATATATTTTCAAAAACAAGTCATGTGATAGGATTACATTATCATACTTATTACTTTCTCAGCAATGAAGTTCAGAGGAACTATTCCAATTCTCTAAAAAACTGGAACTCGTGATTCTGACAAATTTCTAAGTTTCATATTTCCCTTTTCATGAGATACCAAATGTTTTGAACGATTCGTCATATTTTAATTGAATGTCCTGATTTTAATTTTCAGCTTTTAAATTTTTTTCTCCAACTTCTTAGCATAGAACATATCAGCGGTATTGAGGGAAAATCTTCAAAAAAATCTTTTTAATTTTATAAAAGCAATTGGTTTTTAACATTCCATTTAAACTCTATAATTTTAAATTAGTTTAATACTTCACTCGTTTTGTGTTACTGTTTAAAGGTCTTTTGTTCTTACTAAAGTTTTTTTTGGTTATATTATAAAAATATTTTATTAGTCATACGTTTGGCGCAGTATTATCTACTCTAGCTCTTGTGCCATTGAAATAGACAACCAACCAACATTGAATTGGAAATAAATTTTTGATAATAATTCTGTATTATCTGTGAACATAACTAAAAAGCGCTTTGAGCTATATTACGAAATTTTTTAATATATAATATACCAAAATTGTATTTTTCTTCAAAAGAAAATCTATTGAAAAAAGTCTGTTTGTCTGACCGTTCGAGTGAAAATGAGCAACTCCATAACTACGAAACGCATGTATAAATCTATGCAAATAAAATTTGCCACTCAAGTTTAACACCTTCAATACAGATGCCTGTGAAATTTTAAACTAAATTTGTAAAATAATTGATAATCCATATTTTCGCATTTATATAAATGAAATGACTCATAAACCCATTTATCAAAAACATTGAAATTAAATATATTACTTTGTAACTGCAACTGTAATTCCGTGTTAAACCTTAGTGTCAGATGGTCACCAAAAAGACTCTAAAATATATATACTCGCCTAAAATTTGGTAAAAATGCTAAATTTACATCAAGGATTTATATTTCTTAACTATTATTAACCAATGTCATGCAAAGTATTTGTGATCTTATCCAAGGTCCACAATTTTATGTAAAAAATGGGGATAAAATTTTGATTGGAGTTCGTGGAAGAAAGGGTAGAGAAGACCATTCCAAGCTGGTTTAATTACTAATTTTTTGAGATAAATGAAATCAGACCATAAATATCGATAACCAGACTCTAATAATATAAAGAGCGATTAGCATTACGTTATACAAATTCCTGTGATTCTAATAACTAGTTGAAAGTAATGATTATTATTATATAGTTGAAATATTACTACAAGTAATAGGAAAAGTAGTGTTGCTAAAGGCACCAATCTTAGAATTATACTTAGAAAGATTTTATATATATATATATATATATATATATACAGAAAGAGAGAGAAAAAAGCATAATAATCTCACAAATATACATTTTCAGGAAGATGCAAAGTGTGGTTCTTGCCTTTCAAATCAACGTATGAAGCTTTAGAAAATTTTTAATTTATATATTGTGAAGCTTTACAGAACAAACCATTAGATATAGAGCTATCTAATTCCTCACAGTTATACTTTAAAAGGTGCACCTTAAAGAGAATTTTTTAAAAGTTTTTAATAGAATATTAAAAATTTAAAAATTAAAGTCCCATTCAAATTTGTCTTTTCAGCCATACCATCCAAAAATATTGCAAAACAAAGTTTATCTGTAGGGCATTTTGAAATTTAAAAAATTACTTTTAAATCAAGCTAATTTAAATAATACTTTTTTTAAAAAAATTGTCATTTTTTAAAATATATTATCTTATATTTTTAGGAATAATAATGAATTTGCAAAAAAAATTACGAATCTTTTTATCAAATATTTAATTGCATAATTTACAACTACTTCTAACATTTAGGAATAAAAGTAATCAGAAAGTAAATTATTTTGACTCAAAAGACAATATACAATCGGAAACCGATTACTAAGACATTTATACTCTTAATGAACTCTGATATCATGGGATTCATTTTCAATAGACAAACTCTTCTCACTTTTTAAAACTCTGTACATTGTTATGAAGAAGATATTTCATTTAAATTAAACATCAATAATATTCTCAACGAACTAACTTTTATTCAAATATTTCTGAAGTCTTTATCCACACAACAATTTGACAATATATCTATCCTCTGTAAAACTAGTTCCGCGTTAAGGTCAGAATCCTAGCGAGGATTATTCATTGAAATTTATGCCCGTAACTGATCAATATTTCGCAGGTCAATACAAAAGTGCGTCTTAGAA
The DNA here is from genome assembly GCA_026289955.1 of Argiope argentata. NCBI lineage: Eukaryota > Metazoa > Arthropoda > Arachnida > Araneae > Araneidae > Argiope > Argiope argentata. The sequence goes on from JAOUZG010001186.1 coordinate 2,306,103, forward strand.
TTAAGTATAGGCTGTCAAAACGGATGCATCACTATGTACCGAATCCATTGTTTATGAAGGAGGATTTTATTTGTCTAACGAAGTGTTAAACAACCCGCTTCCAACACGAAGAACTGTTGAAGTGTCAAAATCGTGCACCAGGTTGCCTTTAAAGATTCAAGGCACATTCCGCGTGTTATTAAATTAAACTGAGATACACGGCGTTAGAGCGAAAGAATTCTTATTATTTTATTATGTAGTTGTTGAATGACTAAACAAGAAGCATACTTGTTTGTTAATATTATTTTAAAAGTAAAAAATGTCCTGAACATGTAAATAAAGAATAATCTGACACGCACACGTAAGCGCGTGCGCAAATAGTGCAAGTTCACTGAAATTTAATGTCAAATATGATTCTTTATATTAGCCAAACTATCGGGTTATGTGGTATTAAAATAAACAGGAATGAATACTTAAATTTCATTTTATACTAGTGATAATAAAAATGAACATAAATGGAATCATGAGTCAGGAATGAAATAAAGCTTGCAAAAATTAATGATGCATGAAGTATTAAAATTTCCTTTTTAATTAGTGTTGATCTAAGTAACCAATAATGGAATGACAGCAGCCAAAGAAATACATTTTACTGATATTCTCACTAAATATTTTTTTAAAAATCTTTGGATTTATATAAATTAAAAATATGATAAAAAATTTCTTATGAATAAGAATATTAATTTTTTTTAAAGTTTGAAAGACTTAAAAAAATCCTATTGTTGTGGGCTAGAAGTTTCGTGTCTTCAATAAAAGAATTTAGCAGTTCAGTAAACTCAGTGTACATCACTTTCAATTTTAACTAAAGCAGTTTAGAAAATACAAATTGAAAAAATGCTCTGAGCAAAAAGGTCTTTCCTCCAAATAAATAATTTTCAAAATAATGAGTAGCATATTAATGAAAATTTTGATGAAATAACCGGAATTTTGTTTTTGTTATTAATTGTATTCGCAATATCTTAAAACTATAACTGATACTTAAATACAGCAAAAAGATTAAATTCTTGAAATTAATTGATAGATAAAATAATAGCTTAATTTAAACATATTTACAGATATTTACTTTTAAATCTATAAAAATTCTCTTAATTTCGAAAATTATTTTATTTCTATTATAATTAAATAAAACGGATAAAGGATAAATTTAAGAGCAAATTCGATAAATAATACAAATAATTCATTATATATTTACATTTAAAATATTTGATTTAATGTGTTTGCTTTCTTAAAGGGTGTTCATCATAAAGTTAGTTTCTAAATTGAATATCAAACACTAGTTTTATTGTTTCAAAAATCTCGAAACCTTTATTCAATAGTAGATTAATTCAATGCTCCCTCATACTATGTCAAAAGTATTATTTAATTTTGGAACTTATTGAAAAAGCGGGAGAGATCTCAACGAAGCTATCTTTCTCTAATAATTTTACTTGCACTATGTGAATAACCACATGCCATTATAATAGCAATTGTTATTGAAGAGCTTATTAGAGAGTGATATTTGGTGAATTTTTGGCGATTAATCATTGGATGCAGCTGAAAAAAAGTGACAGAAAATCAAATTTGAATTTGGGAATCCCTCTTTTGAACTCGATTAAACCAAAATTTGAAGGTGAATAATAATTGTAGTCACAAGATCACATATCTTTATATATCATGCCCACGATTTTTTAGATATAATGTCTACATTATTAAAGTATAGACCGATAGACGGCCAATTCTCTGATGGATTCGATTTCAAATTTCGTATACATTTCTGCAGTTGGGATTTTAAATCTATACACCATGTTTCATCTATCTAGTTATTTTTGTTTTGTGGTAATCGTATTAAGTTATAATCAGATAGCTGAGCATATAGACAATCTAAAGGTATTTCATTCAAAATTTAATTTGACTGAAATCTGCAGATTTGGTGTAGAGACCATATGCAAATTTTATGCGTCTAATTCAGAATCGTATCATATTTACAGATAGACAGTAAAAGAGAGAAATAATTCAGAAATTGCGTTTTTTAGATAAAGTGAGATTTGAGTCATGAAGTTTCGCCAAAATCTCGTGTTCTTAATGTTGATGATTATAGTATTGAATTTTTTGTGTACGAGAAAGAAAAAAAAAAGGAATAAAAAATCACCGCACAATATAGAATGGAGTCAGATTATTGATGATATAAGCATTTACGAGTATCAAATGGTCGGGGGTCTCACATTCAGGGTGTTTTTGTAACGTGAAAGAATTAACTAACTAGCGTAAGCTTCAGATAAATGGAAAAAAAAAATCCTTAGACATAAAAAAATAATTTGTTCAAAACTAATTTCAATATATGAATCGCTACACTTTGTTAGAAACATTTAAACAAATGTTATAAACACTTTGTAACATTTAACGCTTGTACACTTTGTAACATTTAACATTTACACACTTTGTAACATTTAACGCTCGCACACTTTGTAACCTTTAACGCTTGTACACTTAATAACATTTAATGCTTGTTCATTTTGTAACATTTAAACAAATGCTATATTTTTTCAAAAAAAATAAATTTATTTTTTGTTAAACATTTTGCAAATAATTTGGTACTCAAAATCAACATTGAAGTTTTATTATTTTATATATTTACATTTATTTTATTTACACTTATTCTTTACATTTATTTTATTTTTACATTATATATTATTATATTTTATTTACATTTATTATTAATTATTATATTTTATTTACATTTATTATTAATTATTATATTTTTTACATTTATTATTTACATTTATTCATTTTTATTTTTTTCCTTCCAAAAATAATTTACCAATTATTTATTGTATTTGTTAGGTGAAGTTTACATTTTTTAAATAAATGTCTTAGTAGGAGAATGTCGGTAATTCCATTAGATACATCACTTAAAAAGGTGAAAGCTCTTTTGATTTTGCCTAATCCTTGAAGTTTCAAGTAGAAGACTACTTTATCAAATGCCGGATATGTTATAAGATAAACAATACATTTCCTTTAAGACGCCTTTCAGAGATTGTTTATTGGATATCGAGTAGGAAAATAAAGAAGAAACTGGCTACTGTACGCTTCTGCTGTCACATTTAATTAACTCTTCGTCAGTTTTTTGAGCCTCCCGCGTTGTAGCAAGATTCTCCGCGGATCATAATGCACGGGGTTTGAAATATTACCGAATGCTTCCGAGTTCAGCCAGAAGTAACTCTTCAATTCCCAGCACCACCCGCAAAGCAAAGAGCTTTCCTACAGACCGTACTGCACGGTTTTCAGTATGTTGCTCATTAACAAACGCTTCCGAGTTAAGCGAAAGGCTAAACGTTAGAGGTAAGTTAATGAATTGTTGACATACGAACTTTACTACCATCGACACATAATGACCTTCCGTTGGAAAATAATTTCCTCACTCGTTTGTGGTCGTCGATTCATAGGAAAAATTAGTAAAGGAAAAATGTGAGTGTAATATTGATACATGCATATCTTCAAACTTTCATTTTAGGGGAAATATTTTATGCAAGAGACGCTCTATAGGCGAAACTTAACAGAATTAAGATTATTGCATTAGTAATTTCTTTTAATTACAAAAAATGATTTGAACTAATTTCTTTGAGTGCTGTTTTCTAAGCTATGTCATGTGAAATACTCCGATGACAATAATAATATTCTAATACAACTATATTCAGAAGCTGATATTCTTCAAAAACTTAAATAAATTTATTTTCTGTTAATCCGCTTACATAAAACTGAAATTAACTTACATAAAACATCAAAACTAACATTAGAGTTATATTATTTTATAACATTTATTTCATTTATTGTGTACAGAGTCTTTCTCAATAGAATCAATTAACAAGATGTCACAATTGAATGGACATATAATCATCTACCTCATTAAAAATCTAACTGCATGCTATCATTCGCGATAATTCAAATTCAATTGCATATTCTTCTTATAAAACTGTATTTAAAAGTATAGCACATTTTATTTAGATTTTTAAATATGCTTATATATAATATAATAAATGTGCGTTTAAGGAAATTACAAAATAATACATATTGTCTTTATCCGATGTATTGAAGTACTAGCCGCCTTTGGCGACCAGTTGGTTCGCCAATATTAATGCCGACTAAAGGGTTAAATCATTTTTATATATAACTTGGTCCACATAATAAATTTTTCAGCAAAATATTTTTAAGCTTCAAATTTCGATAGTCATATAATTCACTTATACTATTTTGTAGGCCTCAAGTAGTCCTGATCTTTGAACTCCACATCTCTTTCTGATTTTCTATCAGTGCACGTGAATTTCAGTTTTCAATTAAAGTGGAAATGATGAAACTTCAATTAATAAAAAGACCTCTTTACTCAATCTAAGCATGTCTTTAAATAAAACTAAAAACTGAAAGCAGAATAGTCCGACATTGGATATTTATGTTCAATACAGAAATTGAAGCACTATAATTTTTTTTATAATTTATAAGATCTCAAGGAATTATTCAGCAAAAATTTCATAGGTTAATTGAAACCTTCAGTTTTTAATTTTATTTTTAGATATATATAAATGCTCTCAATAATATTTTTTTTAGGTTTATAAATATATTTCAAAAAATTATGGTTTAAATTCCTTTGGTCTTATAGATTCATATTTGTAAAATATTCTTAATATTTCAACTTCTAAATAAAATGAGCATTTCTATCTTCTTCAAATCTGGCTGATTTATTCAGTTCTGAATTTTGCAAGTTTAGAACAATCATCATTATCATAATCTAGACCAATTATTCTAGAGTAACCTTGATTGGCTTCTTTGAGATCTTGATAAAGTGATCTAGAATCGTCAGTTTTTACCGTAATAGTTATATTGAAATTTTCATAGATCGATCAGCTTTGATGATTGATTTAGTTGATTGGATTTTATATAAGGACTTATTTAAGTAAGGACTTTTGTCTCAAGAATTTATTATTATTTAAGGACTTATTGTCTCACGAATATTTTGTTAAATATGATTCACAGAGCAGATGATGTATGCAAAAATTTAATTCATCAGCATTTTTTCCCAAAATCTATAATTATATATTTCACTTGGACCAATTGCTAAGAGATTATTTATATCTCTCCCCAAAAAATTAAGAAATTAGATGTTGGGCTCCGATTACTTGCTCCGATGCCTTGTAGTTGTTAAGCCATATTTGCCTTAAATAAAATTGTTTAATTGGATTAGTAATATGTGTATTGTAAAATATCATAGAAAACGTTTCCATCCATTTATTTTCCAAAATTATCATGTTTCATATTTCTTTCATTTTATACAGACACGTGCCGAAAATGATATTTTTATATGTTTAATTTGGAATGATATTTGATTTATTTTTTCTCGTGAGAGAACACGATATTGTTTTGGTAGAAAGTTTTGATGTCTCTGAAATATGCGAGTAAAAATAGTTTTATATGCTTTTACAAATTTTGCATTGTTAATTATTACGTATGCTTTTTTGAAAGAAGATGCGTTTTTATTTCGCATGATTCATTAAAATGCGGAGAAAAATTACAATCACGAAGTTGAATTTTTTGATTTGCACAAAATATCTTCTTCACATTGCTTTTTCTTCTTTGTTTCTTTGAAAAGACGTCATTTTAAAAGTCCGTTTAAGATTTCTTGCTTTTAAACAATTAATCTTGCTCTCAGAAGATTATCGTTTGGTGCTTTTCCAAAAATTCTTTTTCAGTTTTAACTGTCGCAGTTTTGTAATATATTTTTATTTATTTTAATTCTTTAATTGAATTATTAAATTTGATATTGCAAACGATTTTCACTTGCATTTATTGTTTAAAAATTATCACATTTCCTATTTAATTCATTTCATATAATCACGTGATGAAAATTGTATCTTTCTGTTTTAATTTTGGTAGTAATTAACTTTTTTTTTAAATCAGAACTTCTGAAATCTATAGGCAGCATATTATTATAAGCTGATTTATTTTATATCGTCGAAAAGAAAAAAAATTATTTTTATTTTATGTGAAATACATTGTTGAAAAAAAACCCGATGAAATTAAATGTTTAAAATTTCATTAAAAATAGAGTTTTAATTCGTCGGTCAAAACATTAGTATCATTAAAAAGCTAATTTTTTGCGCTTCAACTTGATGAAAAAATCAATTTTGTGCTGTAATATTTTCGGAAGTTATAGCGAAAAAACGTTAAAATTTGGTTTATTTTTAATGAATTAAAATTTTAATTAGAAATTCAAAAAAAAGGGCTCCGACGTGCACATTCCCGGCACCCAAGATATACATATACCAAATTTGGTAGCTGTAGGTCGAACGGTCTGGCCTGTACATCGCCAACAGACACACATACACATTGTGCTTTATTATAAGTAAAGATTTTGTGAAATAAATTGTTGAAAAAAAAGATTAAATTAAATGTTTAAAAATTCATTAAAAAAGAGTTTTAATTCGTCGGTCAAAACATTAGTAGCATTTAAAAGCTAATTTTTTGAGCTTTAACGTAATGCAAAAATCAATTTTGTGCTGTATTATTTTCAGAAGTTATAGCGAAAAAACTTTAAAATTTGGCAATAATTTAATTAATTAAAATTTTAATTAAAAATTCAAAAAAGGGCTCCGAGGTGCATATTCCCGTTACCCAAGGGTAACATATACCAAATTTGGTAGCTGTCGGCTGAACGGTCTGGCCTGGACAGCGACAACACACACACACACAAACACACATCGTACTTTATTATAAGTAAAGATAAAGATAAAGATAAAGATTTTTGGTAGTAATTAACTTTTTTTTAAATCAGAACTTCTGAAAATGTCATGGCAACATTTTATTAAAAGCTGATTTTTTTGAGATTCTAGAGAAGATATAATTTTATTTTTATTTATTTATTTTTTTAATAAATTGTTGAAAAAAAAACGATTAAATTAAATGTTTAAAAATTCATTATAAAAGAGTTTTTATTCTTCGGTCAAAACATTAGTTTCATTTAAAAGCTAATTGTTTTAGCTTTACCGTAATGTAAAAATCAATTTTGTGCTGTAATATTTTCAGAAGTTATAGCGAAAAAACTTTAAAATTTGGCAATGTTTAAATTAATTAAATTTTTAATCAAAAATTTAAAAAAGGGCTCCAAGGTGCACATTCCCGGCACCAACTGTATACGTATACCAAATTTGGTAGCTGTCGGCTGAACGGTCTGGCCTGGATAGCGCCAACACACACACACACAAACACACATCGAACTTTATTATAAGTAAAGATTATACCTGTCATGTAGGCTTTATCTAAGTTTACATAATACCTTTGTTAATACAGTTCACAAAAAAATGATAAAAGAAATTAAAACAATAAAGCAAAAAAATCTATACGATATTGTCAAAGTATACTATAAAACAAATAAATTATTTTATCGGTGGAAGAAAAACATAAATTAAATATTCGCAGAAATAATGAAAATGGTCTCAGTTTTTATGAGTTATATAGAGATATATTTTTGGAAATATATATGTAAATATTTTTAAAAATTGACAAACTTAAGGATTAAAACGCCTCAAAAAGATTGTTAGAAATTAAAGAAAACCTAAAAATAAATACTTTTTAATTTGAAAGTGGCGAAAATCAGCAATCAAAAACGTAAACGTTGATAACAAAAGACCTATAATTTCGGTTTTTCCTATAAAAATTTAACCTGTAAAAATTTAAATAATTTTTAGATTATTTAATTTTAATCAATCGAAATTCTAGATCAATTAGTCTAAATTGTTTATCAGTTAGTCTAATTAGTTAATTAATCAATAGTCTATCAATTAGTCTAAAAGGTAAGTTTTTTTAAAAAAATTCCAAAGTGGACGGATCAACTCTTCAGTTTGTCCAAATTCTAAAGGTGAAAATTTAACGGACTTCTTTATCTAACACACACACACACACACACACACACACACACACACACACACACACA
>JAOUZG010001186.1:2319095-2341523 GCA_026289955.1 Argiope argentata
GAGTAATCTTTTTTTTATTATGAATTGTTTTCACGTGTATTGTTATGAATTTTAAAGAAAATGTTTGAGTTGTGAAAAGGCAGTGAATTGCATTTTAATAAGTGTATGCTTAAATTTGTTTATGTCAATGCTTTTTATGTTTATTATATTACCAACCTTTTTTAGCGGTTAACAGGTTCGCAAAGAATATTGGGCGCATTTCATTTCAGTCAAATCTTACTAACTTCTTTCTTATAATCTTTCGTGGATAATATGATGTTCATAAATCCCTAGCAAAATATTTTTAATTATAAAAATAAAAATATTGTTGTATATTATGAGCAAAAATATCCAAAAAAATAAATATCTCAATTTTTTTGAAAAATTGGAACGATAGCTAAATTTCTATGATTAGAGAAACAATTCATTGGATTTTTAAATGACGCAAAATCATTTTAAAGAAATAGTATTTTCGAAATATCTCACAAACAGATATCAAAGGCTTGCTCAGATTTTTGATTAATTAACTCACGATTAAAAATTTTGTAAATATAGTTCAAGATGCATACTTCTAACATCAAAAACGTATCTAACGAAATTAATAATTCTGCATTAATTAATCTGTCTCTAAAGGGTCAAAGTGCGGGTCTTCTTGTATTGTTAGTAAATATTATATCTTGAGTTACAGTAATCCGACGTCCAAAATATTTTATAATTTGTAGATAACTAAAATACTTTAAAATTAACCAAAATATTTCAGAATTTCGTTTTTTTATAATTTATGGTCATCAGTTGTCGATGTCCTTGAGAAAATAGCTATTAAAATGATCTGAAGAAATTTTACAAGTTTATATTACTGTTAAGATAATTCCACCGAGATGCATCTCAGAAATGCGAACGGGAAGTTCCCAATAGGGTAGTTGGTTCTCGCCACTTTGGTAGGTAATGAAATGGTGGGGGTCTGTTACGGAAAGAGAGATATAGTGCGGCCGGTGATGGCTCGACAAGAATTCCTGTCAGGACTGTCAGGTCGTTTGGATTTAATTCGGAGTGCTTTTATTTGGCTAGGGGAGTAGCCAGTGTAGTTATTGTTAAGATACGCTATGAAAATTATAGTAAATATATCTAACGAAACAAAATACTTTCTTCAAAAGTGATAAAGAAGCTTATTTAAAAAATAAAATCCAATATAAATGTTAAGGAAAAAAAAAGTAAGAATGAGGAGCAAAGAAATGAGAGTAACAAAGATCTGAAAGTAGAAAGAAAGTTGGCAATCCAAATTAGAGTTAAATTAAAAAATAATTTTTTTAGTAAAATAAAAGCGAAATTCTTTAACAAAAAACATTAGACGATCAAATATGAGCCTTGAATTAGTTATGGAGGTATTGCATTAGCATCCAGGTAGTAAGGTCACAATTTAATAACTTTATTTATATCAGGAAAAAAGTTTATCAACTAGACTTTCCTTCTTGCTATGTTTGATGAAGACTAATAAAAGATTACAAAACTGATACCTTCCCCATCCTTATAGTTTAGTTGCCTGTCTTATAAGGTTGTTCTATACATTGAAATATAAAAAAAGTGTATAGTTTGATTACTATTCCTAGTGTAAAGATTCTACTCGTGAAAATCTTATTCTCAGCTTTTGGTAGAGAGAATTTTGATTTTAGAACTTAATTCTGTTTAATATTTACCGCGTCATTTATTCTAGTATATTAAGTTTACTGTTTCAAATGTTTTCATGCTGTTAAAGTATGAAATACTGAACTGTGATTATGTTAAATCTGACCTCCCACATTTAAAAAAAATAAGGTTTACTCTTTGTCTTTACAAAATAAAATGCTAATCTAGTTCTTTAATATGAATAAATTGTGCTGTAATAAACTTTTTAAGTGTTTTTTCATTAGTATTATTTCTACATTGAGAATTTTAATTATACAAATTTGGCCTGTAATAACATTTTAGTCTTTGGAGATATTACTATAGCGTTTTATTGAAAAGAATTTTAAAAAGAATGCAATAGATAGTATTTTAAATGAGAACTTTTAAATGTCATACAATAGGTCATCCGAGCGAAAAAAATTCTTTGAAATAATCTTGAGAGCAACCAAAACTTTTAGATTGTCTTTAATCGGATCCGTTATCAGTTTTTGAAATTTATCCAAGACTTTTACGCTCCAGAAGTCTTGGTTCACCACTGAATACAATTAACAAAGAAATGACATGGAATTTTCAAAATGCCGATTTTTAGATTACTAAATACTAATTTTTACTAATACTAACTTATTATAAAAATGATTTTTGGTTGGCCTATAGGTCGCTAGATTTAGCATGAATATCAAATTTCTTTAAAACTCTCCACTATATTTTAATATGTTAAAGACAAAACAATCCAAAGTGGAATTATTTTATAAATTTATTTCCGAACAATATGGCGGTCTTTATTATTTGCCCATTTTATCCCTGATTTTTACATGTTTTGAAAGTGAATAAATGCTGCACATAGCATCGTGAATTCTGACTGTAACAACGATAGCAATATCCTTTTTAGTAGGGTGTCCACACAGTGCATTTAGGAAGTTGAATTTGGTAATTAGAAAGAAATAGATGTTTGGAGTAATATTTAACAATTACTTTTTGTATCCTCTCTGCTTGCATTCGTAACATCATATTGCGCGTGCCCGCGTCCTGACATGGGGGTAGAGCGTATCCCTCGTGATCTGAGCGTCTCGGGTTCGAGTCTCGGTTTCGGCATGGTTATTCTTCTGTGTATTATCTGTGAAGTGTGTAAATGTATCCCACTGTAAAAAGGGGCCGTGCAAGCGAATGTGATGAGTGCGTAAATAAGTCGCCCTTTTGATCCTAGTTGGCGCTACTTCAAAAACAAGAGACGCCCATTCGGCTTAAAATCACTGACAGCAATCAGCGCGCTTGAGCATGGCAAGTGCTATTAGTAATGACAACAACACAGTGCGGGTTTCTATGAAGTTATTTCAATTAAAAGCTGTTAATTAATTCATAATCTATAAGAGCCATAAAAAGACATATATTCTGGTTAGGCTATTTTAATGATAGTGATGGTATCTATATTTGTAAATTACCTAATTTCGTCTCGTGTGTGTGGTGGCTGTCTCTCGTGAAATCTGTCGTGGTCACAAAGTCATCCATGTTTGTAGCAATACCACTGGGGGTACTGGGTCAAAGATGATTGTTCTCTGATACAGATCTAAATTATGATCGGTGGATGAATGAATGAAATGCAAGAATGAAGTTAGCCTCGTAAAAAGAGATTGTGAAATGTATGAACTAGAAGTCAGACTTCTGCCCTCGGGTGCTCAGGAGTTCATACCCTCAGAAACTACTGCACCCCTTCTTCCGTTGTAAAGCGTAACATGGAGACAGCAACCTAATTTTACCAACACTATAATGAAATATGGAATTTTTATTAACTTTTGTGCAAAGACAGTTAATTTTTAAGTTCAGATAAATTTTACACGTCAGAAAAGGAATATTCCATTGGGAATTGGTGATATAAATTACCTCAAAATCATTTATACACGACATCAACTTCTAAATAAATATAGGAGTGTAACATTTAATTTTGAAAATAAATAACCACAAAAAAAAAACTCGTTTGATTTGAGTATTCACACTTTTCAAAACAGATCACACTATTTCAGATGACACGCCACGATTTTTCAAATCAGCGGTAAGACAATATAAACGAATAGATGGAACATATGAGAAAGATGGATTAGCGGTAACAACCACTTGTCTACGAAGATAAACACCTTTCAAATCCAATTTATCTGCGGCACACTTTTCGCTTTCTCCATTCTATTATGAGCTTAAGAGTTTGGTAAGATAAGTGGCGAATGTATCTAAGAAAAGGAAGTTTAAATTTTTGTTTATTGGTTTGTTTTTGTTACCCGTTTAACTTTTAATGGAAGTTACCATTACATCTTTCATTCTAAATTGTTAAAAATTAAAAATTTATCTAAAATATTACTGGAAATATGAAATAAAAGTTACAGCAGCAAAAAATGATCCAATAGAATAGATCATGAAGGATTTAAGCCATAAATTTTGTCGTTGCGTCTGCTTTCGCGTTACTTGTTTCGAAAAAGATCGACGAGTCAAATAACATTCATACAAAATGTTATTTGATTTAGCAGCGAATGAGTAGATTTTACAAAAGGTATCTTTCTTCCCGTAGAAACAAAACTTTATAACAAATTTTCAATAAATATTGAAATATAATAATGTAACCTCTTTTTCGTATTTCAGTAATATATAAAGTAAAACGAAATAAATGGTGTTAATATATCTATAGCTCTTATTATTTTCCTTAAAGATGTACTTCAATGAATCCTTTGTTATTATTTATCTTTTATTTTTACATTTTTTTAATCAATAAAAGATATTTTTTATTGATTCCTTATAGGAATAGAAAATTGAATCTAGGGCAGCAAAAATTGGCACTGTAATATTTTAAATGAGGAAATGCACTTTTTAACAATTTTTTTAAATTTTAGAGTAAATTTCTGAATAGAAAAAAAATATAGAAAGGCAAAATTTTGCTCTTTTCCATTGATGAATTTCGGAAGCATACAAATTTGATTTTTTGGTCATCTAAAATTTCAAATTAACTACTTAGCGATATCAATTTAATAATTGTGCATATTTTTTTCTTAATTTTGAAACTAAAAACATTATGCTTTCTATGCATTACTACTCTTTAAAATTGCAAAAAAAAAAAAAAAACTCAAACTCATTTCATTGTTTCAACAAATATTTAATTGAGCTATCTTTTCTCTGCACTAAAGTGATTGTTCAATCCTTTTGAAAGAACTATCTAAAATTATGATGGCAACCTTGTAGACCCACAGGTCCACATATATGTCGTAAATCAAGTGTAGCAACTTTTTGGCAAGGCTGAAAACTAAAACGCACTTCCTGAAAAGACACAAAATTCAATGATGGAAAATAAAAGTGCAAGTTTCTTACTTGACAACAGAAGTTCTATAATGAAAGGGCATAATCCATCAAAACATCTCTGATATCATTGAGGAACTAGCAAGGCAAAAATGATGGTAGCTCATTGGTGAATTATCATAAATGAGAAACTTACACATTCATAAAAAGAAGACAGTAGGAACAAGTTTTCATACTATATTTCGTATTTAAAAGGTGTCTATATTTTATTTTAACTTTTAAAATAAACTTATTATATATAAGAACAGGAGAGAAAAAGTTGAAAATTTTGAATTTTCACCCCTGGAGGTAGAGTTTATGCACACGCACGCACACGTCAGAAACAGAAAAATTTAAATAACAAATGAAAAAGAAAAAATAGGTATTTTAGCATTAGTTATAAATCAGAAGAAATTGCATCATTTCTTTTAATAATAACTTTTTAAAAAAATGAAGAATCAAAGCATAAAACTGTTAAACAAATTAAATAAAAGCTTCTTAAAGCCGTTAAAAGTTACTTACTTTTGTAATATCGTAATATTTCATGTTGTTTAATTGTTACTAGGAACATATTTTGAAACACCACTTATGCTCTGGAAAATGTTTATTTATAGTTACCATGAGAAAATAATTTCAATTTGATCATCAATAATTAGACCAACTTTGTCAAAAACTATGACTACATTGTGATTTATTGATGGTCATGGAGAAAGCAAGTCCGATTTGAAACTACAAACCTTTTTTCTCATAGGAAAACAGCAATATTTCGTTTAATTTTTCGGAATTAATTCTAAATAATTCTACATAAAAATGTTCTGCCATTCAACTTATTTCCTCCAAAATGAATTTGAAACTAATTTGATATTTTTTTGTTCAAGCTATCTGTTCAATAAAATGTCACCACACACAGGAGCATACACATTCTTCTTTATTATTAGTTGAGATATCCGATAGAAATCCTCTTCTTATTGCTATATAGCTCTCTCTTTTCTTCGTTTATTAGACTGATATGCCCAGGAACGATAACTCGCGTTATGAAGTCACGGCAATTCAACAAGCAGAGCACGGAAGATCGTGATATCGAAATTTTCTGCTTAAGTAATTTTGTAATGTTTTGCTTTAGGTAAAAACAAAAAATTGAACCTGAGGTCCTGTCAGTTCAGATATAGTTCATTTTCTAGACCAGTAAAATCTCAACGAGGTGGGTTGATTTTCGTCTGTGAAACAAGTGCATCCTTTCACATGAAGTGCACACGCACAGCGTTTCTCAGCAGGATTGTGCTTACGTGACATGAGAGATTAATGAAGTGCAGATTATATGTTGCCAATTCACATGTGTAATTTTTGCACTTTAAAAAGTTGATGTTTGTTAGGAATACATGATCGGATGGCGAGATATGCTTTAAAATACAACAAACGCAATGTAAAACACAAATCATGGAGATATTTTTTTAAAGTATGAATTATATTTTTACCGTAGGTTTAAGAAGAAGCTTTAACATTAAGTATTTATAATGTGAGAAAAGTGAGAAATACAATTTTAAAATGTAACAAAGAATTATCAAAGAAAAATTTATTGTGCAGCAATAATCAGCATGATTTTAGTCCGTAGAAAATTATTTTGTGCTCAAAATAAAAATGAAGAGAAAACTATTTTTTTAATTATAATTTTCGTAAAAGCTACGAGAACAGAAATAATAAAAATATTAAAAATGAAATATGCTATACATATTTCAATGTATCATGTCGGGACATCAATTCTTGAACGGCCAAGCACCACGTTCTCGCGCAAGTTAAATTATATTTTTACTCCTTTTAATGGTTTCATTGAATGAGTCACTTTAGTATTGCAAACGATCCAAAAAACTTTGTCTCACATTGATTGTTTAAAAGAATATCCCATTTCCTATTTATTTCATTTCATATAATCATGTGCTCAAAGTGACATTTTTTCTAAGTTTTATTTTCTGTAGTCATTAATTAAATTTTTTTACAATCAGAACTTTTGTAAATGCAATGGCAGCACGTTATTAAAAGCTGATTTTTTGAGAGGCTCGTGCAGATAATAACATTTTTATTTTTTGCCTACGGATTTTTGTTGACGCCAAAAACCTCATGGTGTGACCTGATAATAATTAGTTCTAATCTCTGTATAATCAAACACTTCTTTAATTCGGTCTTTCTAATACTCTGACGTTTTCTGAGGGGTCAATGGTGCAGTTTGGAAGACAAAGAAGATAATTCATTATTGCACCACTTGTAATATCTTGCGCCGAGTCATGTCAATGATCTTAATGTAATTTATACAATAAGCTTTTTCTTTGAGTTTGAATTCTATTGTGTAATATATATTATACATAACTTGTGTATTTTATGCCATAAATATAGTTATTAACTTCAGGTTCTTTATCGCAAACGAAAAATCGCCAAATAATGTAGACTTCCCTCAAATTTCTTACAGCGATTTTAAAGCGAAAAATCGTCAAATAATTTAGAATTCCGCCAAATTTTTTGGTAATTTTTTGCTTGTGCCCGGCTAAATGAAAAGTACCTAATATCCATTTAATACAATAAATCTCCATTATCCCAACGCTTTCGTTAGTTCAGCATTTCTCAGGTCTGCTTTTTGTCTAATCACTGAGAGACTACAGTATTTAAAATTGATAGTTTGAACAGTTTTGTTTAATGCGTAATAAAGTTTTATTAAGTCCGAGATTGACAATTTCATTGATATTTTTTTAAAAAAAATTTGTAGAATTTTATTTGATACTGAATATGCGCATTTGTCAATGGAGTAAAACTCTTTAGAAGTTTTCGAATAGTTTAACGCATAGATTTAAAAAAAGCTATGAAGTGTCTATATTCATGCAGTATGCTTGCATACTTTCACAAGAATTAATTAAAACTGTGCAAGATATTTTTCAAAGGAAAAGACTTTTTTTTCTTTCAAATTCATGAAAAATCTTAGTTTAGTTTTATTAACTTACCGTTTTGTTGTTGTTGTTACTTATGGCACTTGCCATAGACAAGGTTGACTGTTACAGAAACAGATTTAAGCCGAAAGGAGCATCTCTTGTTTCTGAAGTAGCGCCAACTAGGGCCAAGAGTATGACGTAGCTACACATTCACCACATTTGCTTGCACAACCCCTTTTTATAGGGGGGCACAGTCACACCTCTCACAGATAGCACACATAAGAATAACCATGTCCGAGCTGGGACTCGAACCCGGGACCCCTGATCACGAGGAAGACGCGCTACCTCTGCGCCAGAAAGCCGGCTCTTCTCGTTTTAAAGCAACATTACGGCTATTTTGGAACGAACCTTATAACTTTGGACCTCGATCAGATGACAAGAACGACAACTGAGTGGCCACCCTCAAGCTACCACACCACACTGATGGAGGAGCATTTGGCCCCAAACGGGTTTAACTTGAACTAAATTCATTTAAACGATGATTCATCAATTCATCAACGATGATTCATTATATTATTAAAGATACATAGAATATTAGTTAGATTTCATTAACATTTACTTGTCATTATTTTTGTTATATTTATTTCTCTTTCAGGCCTAATACTTACTTTAATTTGCACTGAAAAATGTCGAAAATAATTTAAACTTGAAATAATCAAACAATTCGATTTAAGCTCTGAAAAATAAGTCTTTTAATATTCTATCAAAGAGCTATCTTCTAAAAATTTAAGAAGAAAGACAGAGAAAGAAAATATAAAAAAATTATGATGTTAGTATTCTATCTAAACAACATGTAAATGAAAACTGGCTTCTGCCTTCAATGCCTCTGTCAGCTCTGGAAATTAATGCGTTAAAGATTACAAACAGATTCTGTCTGTTTGAAATTCCATTCTATTTTTCAAAGCTGTATGTATAGTTAGTTTAAATTAGTTTAAATAACCTTTCAACTTTGACTAACAAGATGGAGTACTTCGGCTCGAGAATTAGTCACAAATGTTTTTCATAAGATATAAATTTTGAAAAAGGAATTACTAAGACAGATGAAAGGTCAGAAGTTGAGCGGAACAGTTCCTTTGTCAGGTTTATTGCTGGGAAACACACCTGGTAGTGATTCGTGTGCAGACATCTGAAAAAGTAATTTACTTTCGGGACAATTATTGTGTGACCTTAATTTACAATGGAATATGAAAAAAGAACATTTACTAAGAGTGAATAGTATTGACTATGGCTTTTCAGGGCTTTTTGAAGGTGCCAGCGAATTGATTTTTGTTTCAGGGGTAATCTGTTAAAGTCTTCTAGAGAAAGTCAAACATGTGGAGAGTTTAAAACAATGAAGTGGCCATGGAATAAAGTATTTCTAGAAACTGAATGGGCGAAATAACATTCGATTTCGTCAAAAGTCTTTTTGTAAAAAAACCCAATAGATTATTGTTATCGTTTTTAATATTTTTGATGTAAAATGAAATTAATTTGTAATTCAATACAAAATATATTCTAGAATGCAATTTTTTTAAAAAAATGTTTTCTTTAACACAATGGTTGCGAGGTGATTCTTCTGTGATCCTCTCTTAATATCTAAATAAACGAATTCTTAACTACAATTAGTGGTGAATTTTTGAATAGGAAAACTAGGCAGCTGACTATAGGTCCTCAAACCTGAGAGGGTGTCGCAAGCGTTGTGATAAAAAAGAAAGCCTTTACCTAATTTTCTAATAAAGACTAAGAATTAAAAAATATTTGGATAATTACCAGGTTTATTATTTTATTACATTTCTTTAATTATCGCAATATTAAGATGCATGTTACGTTTTTAGCGTAGCGGGTTCGGATTGAATGGACTTTACTTGACAACAGCAAAAACAAATTTATTTACAGGATAACTTGATAAACACAATCCAGCTGTCAACAGTCACTAACAGCGTAAATGCAAGCCTTAAGCAGAATAAAAACAGACTGCAAAACAGCTATCGTGTAGCACAGTAAACAATAAATCACAGCGAGCTCAATAATACAACATTAACAGCAAACGTAATCACAGTCCACTAATAACAAGCGAGAAAAGTAATCCGCAAGTCCAGCGAGACGCTTCTTATCTGAGAGGAAACTAACTCTGCCAAGTTACGACATCCCATACCTTATATAGCAGAGCGAGAGAGCGCGTGGAACACGTGGAACTTTAGGAACAATCCAGCAGCTACCAGATTATTCCTTTCGCCAAACCAACCCGGCTGGCGCGAAGCTCCTCGTCAAACGTTGTCAACTTCGGCATGCTTTCGCAGCGCTCGCCCGCTTGTAACAATATTTATAAACACCAAGTCTTGGCTTCAATAATATTGTGTAAATATAGGAACCGGAAAGTCTGGAATCATAAAAATAAATAAAATAAATACATTTTCATAAAAGTAATAAAATAAAAAAAAGATTAATATGAAATAAATCATTAACATATATAGAAATGTGAAATTAAAATGATTCACTTGTTTATAGAAGGGCTTCGTATTGTGCACTGCATAGGAATAAAAAATATCACAATCCGTTATTGGCTATATTTAAGTAAAAATAAAGAATAGTTATTAATTAAACAGACAGCTGGCTCAAATCACAAGCATGAATCACGGTAAAGAATATTTTAATCCTATTAACGCTGCAATGTTATAAAATTTATTCCAGTTCCTTTGTAGCGTGAGTAAGGGAATGAAATAGCTAAGAAGCATAAATTGATGAAAATTTTGTCTATATTGAAAACAAGAATTATTCCAAAAGTAATCACCAAAGATGCATTTTAACCATGAATTTATCATTGCTTCATCTCGTTCCTGGAGATTATTTTGATTTTTTTATTAAGTGAAGCATAATGTGGGCCATTTTCCTTTAAAATTATCTAGGTCAAGTCAAGGAGGGGAATTCTTGAGGGAGTCAAGGGTTCTCTGCATGATCTCTAGTGTTTCAACAACACCACACGTATTTTGACTGAAAGAAAGATTTCTAAGAGATGGACGCCACTTCTAATGCAGAAAAAATAGTTTGTAGCTGCATCTTGAATGCGAAATCTAATTCATGCTGTTTAATAAATGTAACTCCTCACTTTACTTTCTGCCTAAATACTCACGTTGATACCCATATTCTGAGAGATGGATCGAACATGAAACTGCAGTTGTTTGGTCTTCACGCACGTCGGATCTTAAACCCTTGGATTTCTTTTTTTCTGTAGTTGTCTGAAATCTTTCATTTATGAAACAACAGATTACACCGAATAACTTGATACTGCGATCTCTTTGAAGAACTAACTAAAATTATTAAAATTCTTAAGAAAGTTATTATATCTTTGTCTATTGGTGCTACTTTGAACAGCTGTTGTCTATCTAATTAATAAATGAATAAAATCATCTTTCTGCTGTTTTGTACCTAAGCGGTCCAATGAATACTTTCGGTACTAATTTCTTTGCTTTATTTCTACCGTATAATAATTCTGATCCACTTAATGCCATACGTGATCGCGTGTAACTTTATATTGTGCGTTTAATTTGATATTATTAATATGCTTTTGAGTTATTACCTTGGATTTCATAAACACTTTATATAAAACTGACTTGTTTACGATGTATTTCGTAAACATGTTAAAATTCTCACTGGTTCTTGTTTATTTCCGTTTTTATCGTTCCTGCAAAAATCCAGACGGTTTCCCATTTTGGAATCAAATTGTAAACAGTAAAAAACTATCACCACAAGTGAATCTTTTTTTGAGTTTTTTTCTCATTAATATATATTTTCTACAAAAAGATGCAATTGCAAAGTTTAGAAATTTTCTTTTTAATAAGTGCAGATTAAAGCTTTTGCATAATTAAAATTTTTTTTGCAAATTTTCAACAATAATTAAAACTTAGTTAATTTCCAAAATATCTGAAAAATATTATTGTTCAAAATTATTCATGTCTCTTGAGATCAGGGCTCGACTTACTTTAACTTGGACAGGGGGAAAAACCTCAGTTTCACTACTTTAGTAATGAAGAACCGAAATTAATGGAGGTATTTAAATTATTCACTTCATTATAGATATATAACAAGAAAATTGACTTGAACCAAAAATAGCTATAAAGCCCCCTTTTCTACAATGGTTAGAAAAAATATCATTCTATCCATTTTATTGATTTTCTGATAATTCTGAATGTAAAATAAACTTTCTATTCGATTTGGGGGCTCCCTATCTAATGTGGAGACCCGAAACAATTGCCCCGTATACCCTTGCCTTAGACACTGCTTGAGATGTATCTTTATTTTTATAATATTTATTATCGCTTAAGACGATATATTAGATTGCATATTTTATTTCATTAGCTTCACGTTCTTTTTTCTTTTAATGTTTCAAAGTCCAATCTTTTGTGTTGTAATACCTATTTTTGCCAACGTTTTCGTTTCTAGAAATTTTTAATCTTTAATTTTTTAATAGAACAAATAATCGCTGTCATTTACATCTTGACCTTCCCAGAAATTAAACCACGTTATAATATTACAAATTTTCACCTACAATGACCTTCGCTTAATGAGTAAATCTATAAAACAATACTTTGAAGAAAATTTTAGGATTTAATAAAAAAATTGTTAAAGTATTTTTACGATGCTTCTCTTATTATTAAATAATTGGAACTTTTAATTTAGATAAATTTGGGCTTTTAAATACATCAAGACATTTTTCATAAAAATATGTCTGTAAAAAAAGTAAATGTCTACAATTTAAATATTACATTTTTATAATTTAAAAGTCAGCAATGATATTTTGAATGTTTTTTATTTTGCTTTTAAGAGACCTGATTCGTTATCATACAAATATAGGATGTACATTAATTACTGTCGGGGTTTCCGTACCTCATAAATTTCGAATAAAAAATATCACGCAAAAACTGATTACGTATTCGTAAATTACAACTCAAAGAATTTTACGTGACAACAATGCAATCTTAAAGCATTTGCAGTCTGGGTAATTATGGCGTCATAAATAAAAATAGCAACCGTGCAAGAAAAAGCAACGTGTGTATTTCCATTGTGGTTTTCCGAAACTAAATCAGTCATAACTACTCAACGTCACTTCAGGACCACGTACAAGAAAGATCCTTCTTCAGATAATTTTATCAGATGCCGGTTAACACAATTTCATGAAACTGGCAGCGTTCTACACCGAAAAGGAGCGGGAAGACCGAGCACTTCGCAGGAAAATGTTGATCACATCCAAGAAATGTTTACTCATAATCCACGAAAATCAACGAGACAATCAGCTGTGCAGTTACATATGTCGCATACGACAATATGGATCGTTCTCCATGACTGTCTTCAGCTGAATGCCTACAAAATGCAAATTGTGCCAGCTTTAATAAGCTTTTTGTGCACTTTAATATCATTAATACAATTCTTTGAGTTGTAATTTACGAATACGTAATCGGCTTTTGTGAAATATTTTTTATTCGAAAGTTGTATGGCAGGGAAACCTCGATAATAATTAATGAACACCCTATAATTAAAAATTAATACTTTACATTTATATTCAATATCACTTGAAGATAAATATGATTCTATCAATTCACTTTTTTAAATATGAAAATTCATAAAATTTAATGTGCCTCACGAAGAATGTAAAAAATAAATATTTTTGACAGTCATATATTCAATAATAAAAAAAACCACAAGTAAAAGTTTAAAATAAAATTAACGATCGTAACTTACAGTATTTCAGGTATTCATTATTTTTAAATTAAAAACAAACAAAACCTAGAACTTTTGGAATTATTTCCAACACAATTCATTTCAAATATTCTCTGATAACCGTAGAAAAAGATTATTCGTTTTGAAGATTGAAGCATTGTTCAAATTCCGCATCGCTGACGATTCTTTAGCAATTATATTTCTTCATTTGAGAATACCTTTAAACAATAGATTTTTTTTTTTGAAATCAGAGAAATACTCAGCAGCAGAAGGATTGTTTTGAAAATGATGTCAAGGAATACGAAAAATTGAGAAGAAAATAGATAGTTCCATTTTCTAATCTCATTTAAAAATAACCAAATAACTAGAATGAAAACAGAAAAAATTTCACTACCAAATTTTTGATTGTGTTATAGCAAAACTATTGTTATGAATCCCAACACACATCAAAATGACAGATATTGATGTTTAATGTTGGATGAAATTCTATAATATGTTTTTAAGTTAGTTTTAAGAAACAATGCATATGAATTTTATTTTACAACTTGGATATTAACCATAGAGCTTTGATAATAAAATAAAAGCAGCTAAAAATATGTGTTTATCAAGTTTAAAGGAAATCAATAGTAAAAAATGTAATTTATATTAAATAAGTTCTAGTTGAAAAACTTATTTCATTCTTTATCTTAATTATATTTAAAAAAAACATTGCCATTTACATACTCCGAATCTCATTACAGGTAATTCGATTGAATTCAACTAAACATTACATATAGATTGTTTAAATCGATGAAAAGAATATTCTCTCATTTTCAAAGTACAAAACAATTAAATGTTCGATTAATGAGAATTTTTCACTAATTTCCTCAGTAAATACGAAGGAAATGATTCCTCAAGAATAATTATTAATTTTACGCCATCTCCAAATTCAAAATTTTAGCTTTTCGTTGATACTTATTTCAGTTCCAAGCATTTTCCTTCTATTCTTTAATTATTTTCTCAAAATTTAATGAATAATTAAATTTAAATAAATGAGACGATTTTAAAGAATAATTTTATGGATACTACACTGTTGGACAACAGTCAAATTTTGGATTACTTTTTTATATTTTATAATTCGGTTTTGGTTTTTAAATACTTCTGGAAACATTTTTATTTCCTTTAAAAGAATTTTAAAATTTATTTATTAAAAATAAAATTGCTGTCGATAGAAAAATGTAGTGTTTTATAAAATTGTAGTTAAAATAATTTTACGTTAAACGTAAGTTATTTAAAAAGAGCTTTTGTTTATGGACGAGATTTAGGATTCCATTCTTGCTAATATTTAATAATTCCACGTTTTTTTGTATGATGTGCGATTAACATTTACTTCACAAATATTGAAGTATGAGTGAGATTTCAAAGAAACTTTGTGACAATTAATTAACCCCTAAATTTTTCATTAATAAAATTATAATATATTTATTTATAGCAGTTCTGAAACTTTCATTTCGTTTGAGATAAATTAAAAAAAATTATAAAGAAGTAAAAAAAGATTATAGGTTCCAGTATTGTTTATAAAGTGCCCTGAAAATTTACTCAAATTGCTTTCTGTTTTTGGCTACAATAAACTTTTTTCTTTTCCATTTTCTATAGCAAGATCTATTCATATCTGCTAATGAATAGCTCATTCCTTTTTTGTCGATTAATTAGTGCCTTTATATTATTTCTATTTATTTAATGTTAAATAGGATGTAACCGTAATTAAAATTTATTGGAAAATAAATCTTAAGAAAAACAGTGACAATTAAGGAAAAGAAATGGCTACTCTAAGCTAAAATTTTTATTAAAGGTTTGTTTTCAATGCTTAACGATTTTAATAAATATTACATAACAAATAAGGTAAAAATCAACATATGTATAAAAAAAGAATATTGTGATTTGCAAAATATAAATTTTTATACTTTTAAAAGTAGCATTAAAAAGCAATTAGTTTTAATAAACAAATGTTGTAGAACTTTTTAAACACAATCCTTATGCAATGTAATTCCGAAATTACTATAATTCCATTTGTACACAGTGAATATATGGCAAGGAATATTTAATCTCGAAGAACAATTCAAAAATGGAATATTTTAAACTGATGTTTAGCTTTAAGTTTTATTTAATCAGAATAAATTTTACTAACCACTTCGCGTACAATGATACGCGCATCGAATTACTGAATTTTTATTTTCAAGTCCGCAACTAAGCCACAGAATTAAGTATTTAAATACGAAAAAATCAATATTAAAGGATTTGGTATCCCAAATGCTCCATATATTATTTAAAAAAATCAAATTAACAATAAGTTAACAAAATAAGATGAGTTATCTAATTAGAAAGTTAAATAAATTCGTATGTCAAGTGGTTAAGAAAGATATTTGGATATCATGAAAAAAGATGGAACAGAAATAGAATCCGTAGTTCAACAAATTCGAATTAAAAATATTCAAATAAGTTAAACTTCTTTGATGTAAGTAACCCTATTTAAAAATGCTACAAACTTGTGCCTTTTTCAGTTCAAAGTACTTATATAAGTAGGAATTAAAGTTTCCGTTCCATTTTTTTGTGATTAAAAATTTTCATCAAAAATAACTAAATTACATTAATAATTTTCTTAAATACATCGTTACATTCAGCATAAAGAGCTACAAGGTAATTTGTATAATGGCGTTATATCAACGTTCTGAATATCACGTAATTTTTGAAGAATGAAATAAGTTCTTACGCGAGAAAAATAATTCATTTCCAGAGAAACAACTTCCAAAAATAGCGCATGAAAACGAATTCTATCAATCCCTACGGAGTTGAACCTTAACCTTTTAAAGGAGGAATAATTTTCAGCAGCCATACGCTAATTGTACTCCAATTGGATTCAGCACGCCAGACATGACATAACGGAATGATATTCCGAAGGTCAAGAAAAGGTCATAGCGTGACGGCCGAGACATTTAGAGTAGTAATCATTACCCATTAGGCCCCGAAATTACAGCCCAGATCCTCCGGCATATTGTTTATATATAGGCCTTAACTAGGCTCTCGTTAGAAGAAATAGAAGAGAAGAAGTTTTCTTCTATAAAAAGTAGTTGTTGATGCTGTAGTGTCCTTATAAATCTAACACAGACTCTGACTTTTATTGATTTCACCAGGAATGCGTTGTCGTTAAATAAAATAATAAATAAGGCACTTTGTAAGTAAATCGCTTGATTCGTTCTGTGCTCCTAACATTTTTATGCTGCTTCCTTTTTTTTAAATGTAGATTGCGCCGTTTGAGAAAATATTTTGAAAAAGTAAATATATGAAGTGATTTTCCATGTCTGCATTTAAGAGTTTGTTTTTTAATCATATGTAATTTATGTCTCTAATGGGTTCTAGTAATGATTTGTCATGAACGACAGCCTGCTGTTGATAATTTTGTCTACAAGGACTTTCAGTACTTTTTATCCTTTTGCTCTGGAGTTAATTTGGTTATTTAATTTTAAATATCATAAAAAATTCATATTTTTATGAAGACTTTATAAAATTATATTTGAATTATTTAAGCGTAGTATCAAAGGAAAAAGTAAAATTAAATAACCAATTTTAATCAATTAAAATTCTTGATAAAGATATACAGGAAAACTGCTATGTATATTTCAATGTATCATGTCAGAACATAATTTTTTGAAAGACCAAATATCACGTGCTCATGCGAGTTAAATTATATTTTTATTCATTTTAATAGTTTCATTAAATGAGTAAACGATCCAAAAAAATTTGTTTTGCATTTATTGTTTAAAAAAATATCTCATTTCCTATTTATTTCATTTCACATAATCACGTGCTCAAAATGACATTTTTCTAGATTTTATTTGCTGTAGTCATTAACATTTTTTTATAATTAGAGCTTTTGTAAATGTGATGGCAACACGTTATTAAAAGTCGATTTTTTTGAGATGCGCATGCATATAAAATTTAATTTTTATTTTATATGAAATATAAAAGATACGATTAAACTACATTTAAAAAAAATAATTAAAATAACATCCAGAATTCATGGCAATGCATTATTAAAAGCTGATTTTTTGAGATGAACGTGCAGATAATAAAATTTTTATTTTTCGCCTACGTTTTTTTGTTGACATAAAAAAAAACTTCATCCTAAAAACAACATTATGTTCTGACATGATAATAACATTTTTAACCATGTACTATCCAAATTACAAATGTGAGAATTTGTAAAATGTTTAAGATTTTTAAAAAATAGTATAATTTAAAAACATTTATTTTTAAAAATTCTCTCAGTTTTGAAGGAAATTTATTTGATATAATTCCTTTTTAACTTTCTTGTTAAAGAAGAACAGGAAAAAATATCAAAGTAATAAAAAAATTCAAAAAATATCCTAAATATTTCCTGACGTACGAAAAAACCATTTTGAAATCAACTTTTAATTAATGAAAAAACTTTTAATGTCAGACATGACATTCATAAAACAGAATTAATTCTTGTACTTTTATTGATGAATGAGTTTTAAATGTAATCAACTGGCTGACTAAATCCTAGAAACTGAAATTTTCTAGGATTCTATTTTAAAATCAAGAATGAATACTTTGAAATAAAACTCCAACGTATTTTTACATATAAAAATCGTTGCAGCTCCAAAGATCTTTTTACCAACTAGAAAAATTGAAAACTTTCAATTCTTCTCCTCTTTGTTCATTCTCATCTTCCTCTATGTTCTTCTTTGGGCGATAACTTCTTATTGCCCTGCCATTTATTGGCCAGACAGGAGAATCGGGTATATGGTGGTCATTTGGACTCAGTAATAACATTTTGTTGGCGATAAATCATCACAACTTTCTTGATCATTTTTATAACCTTAAGAGGGAAAAATTGATGGGCAAAAATCGATAAATCGCCAATTTTATGCCCATGCATTTTTCCTTCAAAACCCCCAAATTAAAATAACATCTCGTTCTCATATGATAATTAATGCATCAAACCTGTTTAGATACATAATGAAGCTACATCATGGGATTTCAAACTTCTAAAAATCTAAATTCCACGAACAATTCTCTTGGCAACTATAACAGCTTAACAAATGACAGTCAACAAAGATAGTGTATTAGATGATTTGTTTTAAATTAGTAAAATGTATTCTTATCTTATTTCTTGATTGACTGTCTAAAAAAATCGTAAGAACTAACCTAAAACATACATTCTCATCCAAAATTTAATTTTTTTCTACTTGCATTTAATGCCGACAAACGCAATGAACTATATTCTATGGATGCAATGAATCGTGTTGAAAAAAAAAGCAAAAATGTGAATAAATAACAAAGTATATAATAATAAATACATAAACTAAATAATTATAGCTTAAAATGCGGAAATCGCTCCAAGATGTTACGTGTATGAAAAATTACTTTTTATAATTTAGTTATAATAATATATTATAAGGAGCAATCTCTTATATAGTTAAGGGTTAAAATAATAAATTCGGTTAGTATTAATAATTACCGGTAATTATTTATACCGAACGTGTTTATTATGTTGACAAACGATTTAAAATTCTGGTTAGTAGGAATAATTATATGTTATTTTTAATTTCGAAGGCGGTCATTAGGGATGAAAATCGATTACTCCCGTTGAAAGTAACCTATTTATTATTAATATTTATGGTGCACATATAACGAATAAGACAGGAGTGTACCACATAAATTACTCAATTTGCATCTCATTTGGAGGGAAGTTTTTTTAGAGGATAATTTATGAATTTTTTTTTTTCAAAATACATTATGCATTTTAAAAGTTTATTACGACCTTATTTAATTAGGGAAGAATCTTATATCATTCTTAATAAGTGAGTGGGAATAGAAAGTTATGCTGATCTGGTAGGAGCTTCGACTGCAATATCAGAACTCAGAATTAAATGTACCAGGTTTTTCAGTTTTAACAGGCAACTAGTTGGCTGCATTTTTATTCATCTCAAGGTTTTTATCCATCTCAAGAATTTCTTCATGTATAAGAACTTCTTTTACACTTTTCTTAAGTGATTCCTTACGTTCCATTTTCAATACACCGGCTTACTTTTGAAATTTGCTAACTCCCTGCGCTGGAAGTAGAGCGTCTTCCTTGTTGTTTGGGTGTCCTGGGTTCGAGTCCCGATTTGGGCATGTTTTTTTTCTGTTTTATCTGTAAGATGTGTTAATGTGCCCTTCTGTAAAAAGGGTCTATGCTAGCGATGTGTTAATGTGCCCTTCTGTAAAAAGAGTCTGTGCTAGCGAATGTGTAGTTAAGACGTACCCTTTTCCCTAGTGGACTCTATTTAAAACAAGGGACGCACCCTCGTCTTACATGCCGACTGCGTCAGCGGGCTTGTCCATATCAAGTGCCATAAGAAACAACAGCTCTTGAAATTTTCTTTTCTATTAGTTTTAAGAATAGGATTTTCTTTTTCTTTTATTACCATATAATTGACGAAGATGGCCAAATCTACCTATATACCAAAAAACTTAACCAACCAACCCAAGCCTATCAATATTTTTAATTTCTGTGGGCCTGTTGCTATCATTAAATGTAACGATTATGTATACTCCATCTGGTTTGATATGAACGCTTAGATAAAGGAATGAAAATAAGCTAAGCAAGATGAATGAATTTCAATGTATGGTCTTGATATCAAAATTGTCAATTTTATTTAATACTGAGAATAGAAAGAAATCAAATTACTTAAGGGTAAACATAAAACGATCCAAATTGATTAATAATTCGAGTGAATCTGAGTGAACCTTTCCTCGTCTGATTATATAATGAATGACAGAACTTCAGAAATATATTTTCCAATACTGCGGGATCTTAAAATGACAAGCTAACCCTCCATAATTTAATCTTAGTTGAATCTCTTTTTAATAATAAACGTGTCTTTTATGCTGCTATTTCTACAAGCCAAACATTTTGACCAATCTTGGCTGAAATATCTTTCTTGTAATATCTATTACGAAGTGATTTTCTTAAAAATTTTAATTAAAAGTTAAACTAAATTTCTAACCGGAGCCCTGGTACAGAGGTAGCGAGTCTTCCTCCTGATTTGAGCTTCCCGGTTCGAGTCCCGATTAGGGCATGGTTGTTCTTCTGTGTGCTATCTGTGAGATGTATGAATGTGCCCCCCACTCCCTGTAAAAAGGAGTTGTACAAGCAAATGGGATGAGTGTGTAGCTAAGTCGTACTCTTGGCTCTAGTTGGCGCTACTTGAAAACAAGAGACGCTCATTCGCTTAAAATCACTGATGGCTGTCAGCACGCTTGTTTTCACAAGTGCTATTACTAACAACAACAAGAACAGAATTTCGAAGTTTTTACAGATATGGATTCTAAAATTTTACATCGCAAAAAGGACTTTCACATCATCTTAAAATTCAAAACATTATTTTTTCCTTAATACATATTTTTCGATATTTAATGAATTTCAAAAATATTTTAAGCATATTTTACTTTAATATACATTATTACTTAAATTGATTTCATTGTTTGCTAACATTTCTTATTGGCCGTGTTTTCAATTGTTGATAATCAAGAAATGAATATTCAGCTTACCTTTCTTGATGAGCAGGTGTCAGTATGAGGCTGGCAATTAAAGCCAAAATTTATTATAAATTATAGTAATTTCTTTGAGATTTTGATGCAATTACAATTTTTAATTTTAGAAATCAACCAAAATGGTAAAGTGCACACATTTTTAAACACTACTACTTTTTCCTGTGATGTATAAAGACGGAAAATTAGAGATACGCTTAGCAGAATCAACAGAATTGCATAATGATTTTATAATAGTAAGAATTAAGCGCCTTTATAAATTTGAAGTTCAAAAAAAGGAATTGTTAAAGAAGCTATTAAGATCAAATTACTCGAAATATTTATTTGCAATTTGAATCAACAATAAATCCACCAGCCTGTTATAAAAGGTGTCCCGTTCATTATAAAATTCCTAATTTAAAGCTAAAATTCAAAAATGCTGAACGTTATTTAATAAAAATTTTAATTAGGCATTAGTTTTTACTATTTTGCTTTCTATCTAAAAAAAGCTGCAAAATAAAAAATTCTCGAATAAGTTATTTCAGAAGTATCAATTAAAGCAATAACTTCGCCAAAAGCTGTTGATAGTTTTCGTTTTCATAAATATTCAAAAGTCAAGTACTCAGCAAACAAACAAACGCTGAAACAGAAGGAAACAAATAACCAAAAAAAAAATGTTCTTCGTTGACTACTAGTTTTGAGAAGAAAGGTCAAGTTTTTTCGCTCTTGTTATTCGAATTGAATTTGGTAATGAACCGGGTTCACTATTCCGTGTAACCAGGAAGGCATAGGTGTTTTGGAAATAAAAAAAACTGACCTTCTTTCGGATCGGGAAATTATAAAAAAAATATATTCCGTTTTGTTTTTGCCTTGTTTAATGTCTGGGCTAAGAAGTGTGGGCTTAAGAATAATTGCTAGCCCTGATCATTTAGAAGTAAGCTCATTAGGGGGCAGAACTATCGCGTGATAAGACTAAATTTCCCCACTTTATTTATGACTTATTTACATACTTTTTTTACTGCTTGTTGGAGCACGTTTTTCTTGCATCGCAATTAACGTGGCAAGTTGCTTTTGATTCTTTTACCCGTATTAAACTTTGGAGAAAACGAAAAAGGAGTTTTAACGAAAGAGAGCTTGAAATTCAGAAGCAATAAGAACCTTTTTCAATTCTTACTGTTAGCTCAAATTCTTACTTATATATATATATATATATATATATATATATATATAT
>JAOUZG010001186.1:2341623-2358295 GCA_026289955.1 Argiope argentata
TAAAATATTTTTCATTCATCCAATCAAAGTTCAAGAAATTTTTTTTTAAACTTGTAGTGGATGACATTTGATGTTAATGCAGATTTTCCAAATATAAATTCATTAATTTTTTATTTATTAATTAAAAACTAACTTTCTCGCCTGATATTTTTATTTCCCCACCGTCAAATAAGTAATGAATTCAGTTTATTTTTTTCCTACTCTAATGAAGTTAGGCTTAACATGTTTTCGGCCGATAATTTCAAACGATTCTATTTATTTTTTAAGGTTTAATGCATTTAAAATTAAACATTGTTAATGAATCGATTTTTTAAATTCCTTTTGAAATACTTCCGAATTAAAATAATACAGAACATAGTAAATTAGAAATTTCTTATGTCTATTGTGGTACCCTCACTGCTGTAGAAAAATAGTATTTTGTGTTGCCACAATTGGCCTTGAAAATTCAATGCTAGTATAATTTTTTGATCAAATATTTATAGTAATTGTAGTTGTTAGGTCCAGATAGCCTGGTTGATTTGGGAGTTGGATTCGCATCCCTTGGGGGTGCGAGTTCGAACATGCCAGCCGAAAACTTGCCGCAGGTGGTGAACGTTATTAAATATGACGAGGTCGCAAAGCCCTCCATGTCGAGAATAATACCCCTCCTTCCATTGTAAAGCGAAACACTAGAGCAGCAATTGTGATTATTTTATAAAAAATAACTAAAATATTTTTTCTTTGTTAACCTAAGTAGGAATGGATTTTGAAAAAAATATTTTTTCTATATTACTTGTTTAAAGAAAATTTCCCATTTTTTATAACACTGCAGTTTGAAATTTCCTTTGAAAGGTTTTCATCATTTTATATGATTATCTCTCAAAGTATAAACAAGAAAATAATTAATAGACATTCAATCTTTTATTTAGAAACATACATGCATGCTGTAGTTTTAATCAGTCTTTCTATATTATTAAAAAATTACTTGAACATTAAAACAACTATTACTTACAAATAAAATTTGTTTAATGGCAATAAATAATTTTAAAAATATGATTCATTCATTCATTCCTTATAAAGATTTTCTATAATATTTGAAATATTTAAATGATTTCTTATTTAAGATAAATAATGCTCTAAAAAATTGAGGCATTGATCACAGTTTTATATGAAGGTACTTTGAATATTTATAAATGTCGTTAACTCATTGTTTTATTGTAATTGACTTTTTATTTTTTGATTTTCTAATGCGGATTATAACAATTATTTCAGGTGTTATTAATTCTATTTTACGGAAGAAATATTTTTTTGATAGCCCTTATGTTTATTCTTTTTTTGTTTATTTATTCAATGGTGGATATTGATATGTAAATGAATGTGAAGTTGATGGAATCACAATAATATTAATTTATCCAAAAAGGCGAATTAAAAAACATTATGCTGAATAAAGAAAAAAAAATGGGAATTTTCAAGCTGAAAACTTCGGAAAAGATTCATTTTTAATGTTTAGTTGTTTTAATGAGCAATAAAAATCAATGCTAAGCAGCCGTAATGAGTAAAGGATAATCATCATTTGCAATAACTTTTATTACTTAAAAAGGTGGTTTTATTGAAAAAGTAGTAAATTTTAATAAAGAAATATTAAATAATATTTTAAATGTAACCGTTATATATGATCAAATTAGAATTTTTTAAAAAATAAAATTAGTAGCATTTTGACAGTTATGAAAAATAAAGTTTCATTGGGCATAAAATGTGGTATATTTAATGATAAAAAGCAATTTTAAGGTAACTTTTTTTAATTATTTCCACGTAAATATGAATACAGTAGTTAAAACATCAAATATATTACTTTAAACTACATTTAAAAATATATTTTAAAAAATCATGAAAACTAAGGAAAAGATGTTAAAAAGATATAAAGTAAATATAACTAAACTTTTAAAAATCTTATGTGAAAAAAAAAAGATTTTAAAACAACAATTTACTCCTAAGTTTTTGAAAAAAGTATTTTTAACGAAAGTTGTGTACATGACTCCTCCACACTTTATGTTCAGGAGAACGAAGATAAACCTTTTTATATTCAAACAGACCTCAATAATGAATTAGGTTTTTTTTCAAAGAAAATGCTTCGCTATAAGTTCTACAATTACATTTGGCTACTCAGAAATAAATAATAACTTCATAATTCCTCATGTAAATAGTTCAAATAATAAAAAGAATATTCATTTCTTAGCTTTTACGAACGAAATTAAATAAAGTAGTAAATACTTGAAGATAAATTATATTTATGTCATTTTTAGAAGCAACATGAACTATTTAGAGATGGATCTTATTGTTTTGGGTCACTGTGAGTAAAGTGATATATAAACTGCACAAAATCGATAACTGAAATGGTTATCCCGTCTACAAGTTTATAAACTACTCTAGAAAAAAGATATTTGGCCCAAATGCAGTATCCAACCTATGGCAAGGCGGTTGTTGATGGGTTTCGCATCTGAATCTGTAAGCCGAAACTTTACCAAGTAGACTTTTAGTTTATATTGCAAAAAAGAAATCTGATTCTACAATTTTGCTTAAAATGTTTTTGAAACTTTTTTAAATTTAAGAAAAGATTATATAACATTTAAATGGATGTAATTTGAAAGACCTTTTCTTTGTGTTTTAGAATGTTATACAACTCAATATTTCTCGTGGGGAACAATATTTCTGAGAAATATCTGAAAAAAAAGGCAAACATTGTTTCAGTTTTGATAAATTTAAACTAAATAAACTCTTTGGAGATGCATATTTTTACCTATCCAAGTATATCAGTGCCCAATTTATTACTTTTTGATCAAATAATTTAGCATGTAGAGAGTCAGCATACATAGAGTTATAGTTTTATTATTAATAGAGAATTTGGTATTAAAATACCTGACGCGACGAATATAAATATAAAAAAATATAAATAATAATACAAAATTAATTCACCGCCTGTTTTCAGTTTAAATTCTAGTAATTTGTCTATTTCAAATTAGTCTGTAAAATCACAACTACAAATCAAATCGATATGCAATTCTAAATAATTCTTCTATCTTTAGTGTTGAATGTTATAAATTAAAATGTCTAAATATCATGTATAAAGTTCTGTCATATCTGTTCAGCTAATTAAAAGAATTAACGAAAAAAATTAAATACAAATATCTAATTAAAACTTACATGGTACATCAGTTAAATCAATTAAATCAATCAAGCGATTTGTTTTAGATTGTTTAAAGAGTTTTAAAAAGTGCGTTTTCCAGCTTTCTCATACAAAAGCCAATTAAACTAGACAACAACTAATTAAGTTCTCATTCACTTTCTGGGTGATTAGGAAAATGTTTTGTTTTCACTTTATTAAAAAGGACTTAAGCCATGAATTCATATGACGTCTGGCCTTTCCTGATTTCGTATTTATCTGTTTACTTTTAGCGGAAACTCTCCCAACGTTTTGTGTAAGAAACATCTACTACTATTTAAAAAGCGTAAGGTTTCCTTAATATTTGTTCATAACATATGCTAACGAGTTGTTTGGTCTGAAGGATGACCATAAGAGCCTTCACTAAATTCTAAAAAAGAATGGGCAGGGTCATCACACCACCCTACTTTTCAATAAAGAAAGAAGCAAACAGGAAATTTTCGCCAAAACAATCAAAATACTCAAAGATTTATATACGTCACATATTACCATGCTCAGGTGTCAATACTACTACTAATCCTTGAAGTTTTTAAAAACCCAGATTTTGGAGAAAAGTAAATTTCCTTTTATAAAATTTGGTTAGTAATCAAAGAATATATTTCAGAGATTTATGTAGGTAGATAATAAGATATTAAGTCATGCTTATAATTATCTATATTTTCTAGAGATTTCTTGTATTTCTAAATCGAAAAAAAAAACTTTTTAACATTCACCATGCTGTGAAATTGGCATAAAACATGGTTCATCAATAATTCTACGTAATCATTAATTTCTGATGATTGATACTTCCACAATTTTTGTAACTGTGATGTAACAGAGTGAGATTTATTCAATTCCTACTATTAGCTCTCTCTCCCTCCCTCTCTCTCTATATATATTTTGCTCAAATTTTAAATCGTTAATAAAATACTTTTTATTCATCGACTCAAGTTCAAGTAGATTTTTTAAAACTTGTGGTGGATGATATTTGATGTTAATACAGTTTTTTCAAATATTAACTCATCAAAAACTAACTTTCTTACAAAAAATCTTTATCTCCCCACCACCAAATAAATAAGGGATTTAATTTGTTTTTTCCCCACGTCAATGAGGTTAGGCTTAACATGTTTTCGGCAGAATATTTTTAAAGATTCTGTTTATTTTCATAATGTTTGATGCATTTAAAACTAAACATTGTTAATTAATCGATTTTTTTTCCATTCATTTGGTTTTAAAATAATATAATACGAATAATATTTATACAAATATTTATAATAATAATAATAATATAATATTTTCGAATAAAAATAATATAGAATAAGGAAAATTAAAATTTTTTGTTCTGTATTGTGTTACCCCAACTGGCATAGAAAATTCAAGCATTTTACGTTACCTCAATTTTCATTGAAAATTCATAGCTAGTATAAATTTTTGATCAATTATTTATAAGTGTAGCTATTATGCCTTGATAGCCAGGTTCGTAGGGCGATGGATTCGCATTCACTGTGCCATGAGTTCGAATCCGCCAGCCGAAGACTGTGTGAGTCGTGGGCTCTAAATCTGTTTTGGTTACAAAGTCCTCCATGTCGAGAGTAATACCACTGGGGCAACTGGGCCAGAGGTTATGGTTTTCTACTCAATATCTAAATTATGATCTACGGATGAATGAATGAAATACATGAATGAAGTCTATCCCGTAAAAATGGTTTGTGACGTGTGTGAGCTAGAAATCAGACTTCTGCCTTCGGGTGCTCAAGGGTTCATACTCTCAGAAGCTATTGCATCCGTCATTCCGTAGTGAAAGTGGAACACGGTAACAACAACAACAATTGTAATTACTTAAAAAAAGTAACTAAAATTTTAAAAAAATTGTTGATCTTAGTAGAAATTGATTTAATTTTTTCCTTAATATTACTTGTTTTCAACTAAGATCTATTCATAAAAAATTAAAATTAAAATATTTGAAAATATTTAAGCATATTTTAAAATATTGTTTCAGAGCTCGTGTCGTCTCATTTCTTTTCAGTATCAATGTTCATAAGCTTTAATAATGTTTGTTGGAAGAACCCGGGAAAGAATTGTTTGCAGTTTTAAAAAAATTAAAGTATGCACTTTATTTTATATAGTGTTTTGTGTTTCTTTTCTAGCATTTGGTACTATGTCTATAATATAGTTTTAATACATGGAATTAAGAGGCACATGGCTACACCAATCCTGAATGAATCACTTATTCAAATTCACTGTGCAGTTGTAAAGGTTGTAAGGGGGTTAGGGCATTGTTCTTTTCTATTGCATCCCTATACACATGAAGATTGAGGTTATTGCCACTGAGAAAAAATAAGAATCAAGAATTCACTGAAAAATGGAAAAATAAGGATTAATCTTCTCCTAGAAAAAAAAGAGAGAGGCGAAAATTGTTTTCGTCTCTTCGTTAACACTCTTGTTTTAAGATAGAAAAAAAAGTTTCTCTTTATAAATAATTTAATGGACAAAACACCACATAAAAGCGAATTACATTTTAGTTGATATTTCTAAGAAAAAAAACAAATTATTCTTAAGATCATTAACTAAGTACTCCCCTTCTAAAAAAGAGCATCAGACAAAAATTGGAAGATAAAAATAAATAAAATATTACGCTTGTTTTAAAGTGCTTTACTTGAAAGGTTTTATGATTTTTCACTTCCGCTGGAGACTAATTTCTTTTACGATTTTTTTTCTGGACAGTACACGTTATTAAACTGAAACAGAAGACGAACAAATATGGCTTAACGATCCATTGTATGCATCTGAGATTATATACTGTTTCTTCCACGCCCCCTGGTTTTCTAGTAATATGCTTATTAATTTCGAAATTTACGATTCTATCAGAGAAGACAGCTTGGCAGTGACATAATACGTCTTCCAGAAACTAGGTTTCAGGGCCAAGTGTGAAGCTATCTGGGATCATTGTGTTGGCACTGTGCTGATTAGAATTTATTTTGAAGTTAAAGTTTTAGCACAATTTTCTTTTCGTGTGCCTCTTTTTGGCTATTGTTTCTTTGAGTCCACGCGAATTCGTAGTTTCTCAAGGTATTATGTTTCACGCAAAATGAAAATAAAAGGCTTTGTTATGCTAATCGGGGTCGATAATGCGTAAGTCTCCGTTTGACAATAGATGTTTTTGCTTAATTGTCAATGCTATTCATATTTTCAGTTGCGTTATGGGTATATTCAAATTAATTTTCAAACGTCTAAATTTGCTAACCTATTCTTGTTTGGTTCCCATTTATATGCATAACAAATGAAGATTTTTAAAAAATACAATTATGAATGCTTATTATTTCCATAAAATTATGAATAATGCTCAGATTTCCAATTTTCTTCCTCTCTTTCTTCTTTTAACAATACATTAATTTTTCGTAATTGTATTGTAGATAAATTGTTCTCAATTCAAACAAATGAAATGTTGAAGAAATATACAGCAAAACTTCTATTTTCATTTCGTAAGCACAATTTTTATTTTTCAAATACAATTTATTGAAAAATGTATTGTATTTGAATTCCAGATGATTATGTAAATAATGTTTATATAATTTTTATTCATGTTTAAATACATCATGATTTTTCTAATATAAATAGAATTTATAATGTATTAAAACTAAAGCTGAAGTTGTCTCCCAAAATGTTTCTCTCATTTATGGGGAAATCTTCATAAGCCAGATAATACGAGTAATTACTTTTGTCTAGAGGCTTTGTTACTCGCCTATAAACCCTAACGTTGTGAGTTCGGTATTAGGGCTATCTAACTATATTTCCAGAATGGTGACCCGGACGTGTTTTAAACACGCAACCTTCGACTAGCTTAATCATTGGATTTATTGGATTTACATGCATGGTGAAGTTGACCGACAGACGATAAATCATTTGAAAAATTAATTTCAAAAATTTTTAGATTTTAGATTTTAAACCCGTGTACCAATTTTTTTAAATCTACTTAGCTATTATCGTTTTAGTGTTACCGAATTCATTCGTTATGGGATTGCCAACCAGATAGATTTCCTATGAATGGATTTTGTTAAAAATTGACAAAAATTTTCAGATTTAGTTATAAATCCATGTACCAAATTTCATCCGTATAGCTCAAAGTGGTTTTGAATTATCGAGCCCACAGACAGATAGACAAAAAAACAAAACAATCATAAATGTATTTTTTTTAAATTTGGAGATGTGAAATATCACGATCTATTAACGATTATTCGATTTTTTTTTGAAGATAGCAATTCTTCCTTCGCACTTCATATTCTTGAAATAAATAAATAAAGCACTAAATAAATTAAGAACATAGACTAACTTTTTTTTTGAATCTGGAAGGTTCGTAGTCAATAGCTTAAATTTACCTTGCTGTAGAAATAAAACGTTATTGATAGGAAAGAATCATTAGACATTTATAAATAAAAAACCATTTTCAGAGAAATTAAAAGATGGAATCTAATTTACTACCAAAAATTAATGGTGTAACAGAAGTGAAATGATATTTATTTGCTAATCCTCATAAAAAAATTCCTAAAATTGCTTTGCAGTAGAATAAATTCAGTTGAATATAGACAGAACTCTGGAAACTTTATTAATCCAATTCTGTAATCTTTGTATTTTTTAAAATTTTGATTCAAAAAATATAACTCAGAAAGCAATTAATTGAATTATATCATGAAAAAAAACTGGTGAAAGCCCAGATTCTTTGTGATCCCTTTAACACTATTTAGTTCAATAAACAAAAGAATTAGATAGTATTTGAATAATTAAATCATTTTCTCTTTACTTCAAAAATAATTTTTAAAACTTTAAGGCTAATCGGAATTTTTTAAATAAATTCTTTGAACAATTTTTTCTGCTGGTCTCTCCATATTTTTTACTCAGCCAATTCTGAAAGTTGATAGCTAAGTACCAGCGTCCGACCAAAGACCACGGATTCGAAAAACACTTTCACAGAAAGTTCCCTGAGTACTTTATCTGTTCGTTCTGGCTATTTTAGTATCTTTACTATGACTATTTTAACTGTTATATTGAATGGGAAACGTTTTCCTATTTGTTTGGTGTAGAGATCTGAAGGAGATAAGAGATATAGATAGCCACATCAAACAATCAATCTTAAATCATGATTAAAAATCATAAGATCTCCAAAAATAACCTTCGTGTCATGATTTTAAGTGCGTAAATGAATTTTTATATGAAATGAAAAAGCTGTTAGAAATGAAACTTCAAACTGAAAATTACTATAATTAAATTAAATTAGGCATATTTCAAATGATAATCTATAAGTTTATTGCCTCCAATAACAATCAATAATTTTCTAATCGTATTGGAACTTCATTTGTTAGAATGAAAACATACATCAATTATCAAAGCCGGTTTTTTAAAGAAAAAAAAATACTATGTTAATTCCTAATTAACTTTATGAAATGTTTGTAATTTATGAAGGAAAGAGGTTTGGTGAAATTAAGTAGTGAAACATATCAATTTGTTGATAAATTCTGAAAATTTTGCAATTTATTTTTCTAAATTCCTTTTACTTTTAATGAATTGCTTTTTACAACTCAATAAATATTATCAATAAAAATTGATCAATACCTAAACGATCTTTATCTGAAATGAAAAGGCTGATAGATAATGAGTTTTAAAAATAGAAAAAGATTTAAGCATAAAAAGTTGTTCTGAAGAAATAAACACTTAAGCGAAAAAACAGTTTATTGTCTCAATATTTTTTTCTCTTTCTTTTTTAGCGTTTTATTATCCGTAGTGAATTCTTCCTTTGTTTCGGATCATTATTTAGTTGGAATTTCTCTATTCTCCGAATCATTCCAATGACTTTTTAAGTATTTAGTTTTTAATTTTTGGGCCATTCATTCTCACATCTTGATAATAAGCAGTTCCTTATCACAGGAAAAAAAGAATGCGAGTATATAAAATATTTTTTCCTCAAACGAATAAATTTGTTTTATCTTCAATAAAAAAAGCATAAATGATTATGTTTCTTAGTAATAATTTTGCTTTGAGAAACGCATTTCATGCAGACTGGGATTTTAAATAACAATTTCATTACAAATAAAGTAAAATATTTTGAATATTTGGATTTTTGTAAATGATAAAAACAAAATCGATAATTGGGAATGATGTATGGATTTTATCATAGCTTGTTATTCTCTTGAATAGTTAAAATTGTTCGAGCAACTTTTTCAAGGATACATCGATGTTGTGAACGGAGGAACTTAAAAGTCTCGAAATGCTAAAGAAATAATTGGTTCAGTTACAAAGCATCATCCAGATGTTTTTTTAAACTTTTCATTTAGATTTAAGTCAACAGGGCACGGTGGTCATACTGCGCTCTCATCGATGTGTGCTGTTTAGAGAAGAGGCTGTTTCATATCTTTGTATTTCTATCTGTTTCAGTTAAATAGTGTTCTCAGGTAGATAGATATTATTTCAGAAAAAAAATCGGGCACAAGGAGATTTAAAACATGGAAATTTACCTAAGTCTTGAAAAATTAAATTTAAATAATTACAAAACTTTTTCTTAGTATTCCTACCTCCTCTGTTAATAAAGAATAATGTGTCCATATTGTCTCACAACATGTGAACTTTGAATTGTTTTTTTTCTCGAAATTTTGCTTAAAGTTTTATTAATAGAAAATTGACTGAAAAAGTAATTATTTCATAATATCTTGGGAAAAAAACACAAAATTAATATTTGCTTCTTTTTAAATTAAAAAGAGAAGATTAATGATATTTTAGTATTAATTTAACAGTCCGATATTATAATTTCTCGAAATTTTGAAAATTTCATAAAAAAATACTTTTTTATAAAATTTTTTATCAATATATTTCGTTTTTGTAACGACACTCAGATCATTTTCATCT
The DNA here is from genome assembly GCA_026289955.1 of Argiope argentata. NCBI lineage: Eukaryota > Metazoa > Arthropoda > Arachnida > Araneae > Araneidae > Argiope > Argiope argentata. The sequence continues at coordinate 2,351,696 of JAOUZG010001186.1, forward strand.
TTTCATCAAATATTTAATTCAATGATTTTCATCCAATATTAAAAAATAAGGAAGAAAGTTTCCGTTTTTACCCTACCAGAACATGATGTTGTTTTTGGGATGAAGTTTGTGGCGTCAACAAAAATCCGTAGGCTGAAAATAAAAATTTTATCATCTGCACGAGCATCTAAAAAAATAATCAACGTTTAATAACGTGTTGCCATTGCATTTACAGAAGTTCAGATTTAAAAAAAATTAATTTAATGCCTACAGCAAATAAAACCTTTAAAAATGTATTTCTAAGCACGTGATTATATGAAATGAAATAAATAGTGAATGTGTTATTTCTTTAAACGATAAATGAGAGACAAAGTTTTTTTTGGATCATTTTCAGTACTAAAGTGACTCATTCGATGAAACCATTAAAATGAACAAAAGTATAATTTAACTCGCACGAGCAAGTGGAGCTTGGCCGTTCAAGAAATGATGTTCTGACATGATACATTGAAATATGCTTAGCAGATTTCATTTTAATCTCTTTTTTTGCATGCCGAATCAGACAACGGATACAGTACAATATTACAATATTACAGTATACAATATTACAGTAGCAGAAAAGCGTGCAATTAAAAGATGGAATACACAAAAAATGAATTTTTTAATGGTATTATAAATCCCCTGGAGTCGATTCCATTATAAAAGCTATTTATGCATTGTGAGAAAATTGAAATACTAAAATTTTAATATGTATTTCAGCTTGAAGCTCAATAATTCGAAACATTAATTTACATAAAAGAAATTTCACTGAAACTATTCACAGTCAATATTTTTGATGATTTAGCTGCTACAAAAAACGTCTAGATTAATATCTCTATAATTTACTTTAGGGGCTTCATATTCAATTTCCACTACCGTAAAATATTATTTGCAACCAGAAATACTTAATACTACTCGGATACTTATATTGATAATGGCTTTATAATGTCACGAGATTTGACTTCATTTGATCAATTTCTCTCCTACAAAGAGAATCATGAATATATATTTATGTCGAAGAGATTTTGAAATTTTAAACACAACTGATATTTTCGGCAATCGGTAGATTTATACACTTTAACCCCTTAACCCATTTGCCCGTACGCCGTACCTGCATCGATTTATCGAATTTTGATAGTTGTAAATAAAAAATAAATAATTCATAACAATTATGTTTCAATAGTAAAATGACTTCGAATACGTAGATAAGCCAAGCATTCCGTGAATTTCCATTTGAATCAAAATAAGAAAATATTCCCAAAATAGAAGGTGTCATCTTATTAGATAGTAAAGAAAATAAGCCGATTAATGGGTTAAGAATCTCAATAGAATTTCTAAATTCTATTTAGAATTTTAAAAAAATGGAATTCTGTTTAGAATTTTTAAATAAAATGGAATTATATTTAGAATTTTAAAATAAATGGAATTCTATTTAGAATTTTAAAATAAAATGGAATTCTATTTAGAATTTTAAAATAAATGGAATTCTATTTAGAATTTTAAAATAAATGGAATTCTATTTAGAATTTCAAAATAAAATGGAATTCTACATAGAATTTTAAAATAAAATGGAATTCTATTTAGAATTTCAAAATAAAATGGAATTCTATTTAGAATTTCAAAATAAATGGAATTCTATTTAGAATTTTTAAATAAAATGAAATTGTATTTAGAATTTTACACCATTTCATTGCTTTCAATTAAAAAAAACTTCATATAAAAGTGGAAAGAAAAAGCGATTTTAGAAGTGCTAATAAGCAGAAATGGCGCCCAGTTTCAATTGGTTGACGAATATTTAAATCATTTAATTTTTCATGCATTAAATATTAATACCAGAAAATTCACTGAATAGTGGTTCTGCCAAAACTATGTGGTTTTCATTAGTAACTGGTTTGCTTAATCGTTTCATGCAATTTTATCGAAGGTCCTTTTATTTTTCTTTATCTTTCTTGTCGCCAAACAGGGCAGGTTTTTAACTTGCGTGACACACGTTCCTTGTTACTGGAAATTGTCGATAAACGTACGTGTCATTACCGATCAGTAATTATTCCTTAATTATCGACGAATCTGAACGAGCAAATCAAAATGAAGAAGATATGGATTTAATGTTATCTAGGAGAAGTAGGAGCCAGCCAAAAATTTTGCAATAAATCTTCATGTTTATGACGAAAATTGAAAGATATCTGGCATTTTTCTTTGATTAACGAAGATATCCTTAATTTGTTGTGAGAGTAATTACAAAATCGAAAAGAAAAATTATACAAGATTGAGTTTATTATATGGTATTAGGATTATTATCCGTGCCGTTAATCCTTTGAATAATTTCGTAAATAATGCAGAAATAAATAATATTTTATGTGTGGTGATCTGGACGATTATTTTTTTTAAAAGTTTTATTTAATTTCTAATAGATTTATTGGTCACTCGCAAAATATTACAGGAACTTGAAAAATGTTTCAACGGCTTATTTTTATTATACTTAATTACTTAAAACATTGCATAATTCTTGTTTTAGATTATTTATATTGATAAGCTACAATTCTATTTCATAGGTAATCTTCGATCGTTTAATGTAGTTCATTTAATGAAATTTTCATTTTATTAAAAAAGCTTACTGTTTGTTACTTATTGTTATTAACATATTGTATATTCTTTTTAGAATTAAATATCTATCAGCGTTCTGGCATATGGGTAGCGCGTCTTCCTCGTGATCTGGGCGTCTCGGTTCAAGTCCCGGTTCGGGCATGGTTGTTCTTCTGTGTTCTATCTGTAAGGAGTGTGAATATGACTTCATATAAAAAGGGGCTGTGCAAGCGAATGTGATGAGTGATTAACAAAAGTTGGACTCCTGGCCCTAGTTGGCGCTATTACAAAACTAGAGACGTTGACTAGGCTTAAATCATTGACCATCTCAGCGAGTTTATCCATGGTAAGTGCCATAAACAACAACAATAACAACAAAATTCAATATAATTGATGAGAGTTTTATTATAATTAAATAAAAATTTAGCTTCATTATATTAAGAAACAGAATATAATATTACAAAAAAAATGCCTAATTATGTGTTTGTCAAAATCTATTGCAGTCAAACTTTAGCAGTGAAAACTTAGATACAAAATTTCATAGTTGAACATTTATATATTTTTGATTTAAAATATCACCTTAAATCATTAATAATATGATAGATATAAAATTAACGAAGTTGTTTAGTGGAAATTCGTTAAAAATTGAATGTATCAGAAAAAGATTGGGAAAACATATTCCAAAAATATAGAAAATTATACTACATGGAATAAATATTAAAAAACATTATTCATAATCAGAAACAATCTATGGTTTTTATTTTACCAAAATTGTTAGCATCACATTCTACGATTATTTTTCGTTTTAAATTTCTCAAAAGCCCTGCTGAAAATGTTGAACTATTAGAGGGGCGAAATTGGTGCAATTCTGGTTTGCAATAGCTCTAGTTTACGAATATTTTTTAACTTTTCCAGAAATTCTTTTTTTTTTTTTTTTTGCTTTCCGGTATATTTTGATTTTAGATGTGGATATAACGATAATATACGCCATTGTTTTAAATAACGAAATACAAAAATAGAATAATTTATTTTAATAAATTAACTATCCCAAGTTATTTTATACTGATTTCAAACCTGGAAGAACTAAAATCTTAACCTTATTAGAATTTTGAGATATTTTATTATCAACATTCATTTTTTATACATAATTTTAAATCTAAATGGAAAAAATGCAGATATAAATAAAACATTGATTTTATATTCATATTTAGCTCTCTAATTAGAACATTTTTTATACAATGGTTCTTAATTGCTAGGAACCGTAAACATAATAATTCAGCTTAATAACATTTTCGGCAAACATTCGACAAGTTCGATTTGTTCTTTAAATAGGAAATATTGGAAAAGCTTATTGCTTATAAAAGGAAATACTTATATATATACTGTATAGTAGATCCAGAGCTATCACATGATATTTAAACCTGCAATTATCAAATTCTGTTCAGATATATCATAAAAGGTCAAATTGAACAGCTCATTGCCATTTTTTTAAACATTTAATTTATTAAAATCAGAACAAAAATTAAAAAAATTCTAACATTAATTTCAGAAATGTTATTGTTAAAAATGAATTTTTATGCTATTCTATAATTTTAAAAATTGTATTTTTATTGATTTTATTGAATTTAACTGGGAAACAATATTTTTCTGAATTCGCCAATTCTTTAAAATTATTTGTTTTATGATTTTCAATAATAAATTTCATTGTTGAAATGAAATTTAACTTTTTTTGTTTCGTTTGATTTTCTTCCTGTGTTAAAAGCCAAAGAAGAAAGATTCTGTTTAATATTTCGTAGTTTATATTAGTTGTAACATTACCATAAAAGACGACGTGTAATTTGATATTTATAAGGGCACTCATGCAATATAAAGGTAAATAATAAAATAACAAACTTAACAGAATTTCAAAATTCTGTTTAGAATTTTATTCTATTTCATTGTTTTACTTAGTATAACTTTTTTAATTATACAAAAAACTAACAAAATCAAATGTAAAAATGTTATTAGGTGAATTAATTAATTTTTTTATTGCAAGTGTCTCATAAAAAATTCAAGTTCTCAAAAATAAGTATCAAATACTATGAAGGTAGCGATACAATAAAATAATATCTTTCTTTCCTTTTATTGTCATTAATTTAAAAAAAAAATATTTATGTGGTACAATAGAAATAAATCAAATGGTTTCAGCAACAAAACAAAGCGTTATGAAAAAAAAAAATCTCTTCAATATAACATCCCATTTCACTCCTCAAAAATCGCCCTGTTTATGCTGTCTTTTCCGGCTGTAAGTAATTTCTAGCGAAACAAACCGGTTCTTTTAAACGATTACACGAAAATAAATAACTTCCCAATAGTATCTCGTAAAATTCAATAGGACCCCTTGAGTAGTTATTCACGATGGATACATCCAGCGGTACGGATTCACTAGTAGCAGCCACAGCGGGGAAGTTAGTAGACACTGGTTCAATTGAATAAAAAGAAAAAAAAAAGACTGCTTTTACCTTAGCAAGGTGAGCCATTTAGAAAGCCTTCACATTAAATATAAGGCTCTTTTTCAGAAAAGGTTAAAAGAAAAACGTATTATTGCTTTTCCCAACCCTTGTTGAACCCATGCCTCAAGAATGCCACTGATCGGGCAGCTGACTGCCAGAATCCGAAGTGATATTTGGTTGGTGAGTACTTACAGGGGTCAATTAGATGCAGGCGTTTAAAGCTGGGTAAGGTGGAGTCGAGTTGAAAATATTGAAGGATTCAAGAACTAATGGGATTATAAATTTGTTGCCAAAGTGCGTTCTGTCCTGCAGGGAGTTTGTCGTTTGTTTCTCACGACGAGTTCTCCTCGCAGGAATGCAGATACTTTGATGCCGCATCTGACAGACGCATGACATATGACAGCGATTAGACGGAGTTTATTGATGCGCATAAATAAATTGTTGACTTATAAACAGTGCGGATGCTGTCAGAGTTTGGAAGAACTCGCTGTTGCTTTTTCCGAAGCATCAACTGAATCACAAAACTAATGTCTTATGTAAAAAGACATATATTCTTCTTTTTTTTGAGATTCATTATATAATTAACTTCAAATCATGCCTAAAGCCATTATATATTAATATCGCTGTTTATAAAAGAGATAGTTAAGCTCGAAACATAAATAAAATATTGAATCTTACTAAATTAAGTTGTTGTTGTTACTTATGGCATTTGCCATTGACAAGACCCCCGGTGATACAGCGGAATATTTAAGCCGAAAGGAACGTCTCTTGTTTTTGAAGTAGCCCCAACTAGGGTCAAGAGATTCATTATATAATCAACTTCAAATCATGCCTGAAGCAATGATATATTAATATCGCTGTTTATAAAAGAGATAGTTAAGCTTTGAACATAAATAAATAATTGAATCTTAATAAATTAAGTTGTTGTTGTTAATTATGGCACTTGCCTTGGACAAGCCCCCCGCTGATTGAGCGACATATTTGAGCCGAAAGGAACGTCTCTTGTTTTGGAAGTAGCGCCAACTAGAGTCAAGAGATTCGTTATATAATTAACTTCAAATCATGGCTGAGGCAATTATATATTAACATCGCTGTTTATAAAAGAGATAGTTCAGCTCTGAGCAGAAATAAATAATTTAATCTTAATAAGTTAAGTTGTTGTTACTTATACCACTTGCCATGGACAAGCCCCCCCTCCTGATACAGCAGCAGATTTAAGAAGAAAGGAGCGAATTTTATTTTTGAAGTAGCGCCAACTAGGGCCAAGAATACAACTTAGCTGCACACTCATCACAGTTATTGCACAGCCCCCTTTCATAGGGGGCACAATCATCCATCTCACTGATAGAACACGGAAGAACAGCCATGCCCAAACCAGGACTCGAACCGGTAATAAACTGATTAAAGTAACTATTAAATTAATTATATCCCTTATCAATTCACAATCTAATTAATTGTTCTCTAATATTTACGATTAGATGGAGTTTATTGATGTGTATAAATAAATTGT
>JAOUZG010001186.1:2360595-2383114 GCA_026289955.1 Argiope argentata
AGCATCGTAGTATCATAGTATATAATATTTCGAATCGTATTTAGCATTGTAGTATTATAGTGTATAATATTTAGAATCGTATTTAGGCATTGTAGTATCATAGTATATAATATTTAGAATTGTATTTAGGCATTGTAGTATCATAGTATATAATACTTAGAAATACATTTTATGAAACAAAAGGAGAGTCTTTTAAATTTAATGAAATTTAGAGCATTATAAATGGTTAGTTAAGCCTGCAAAAATTAAAAATCGAAATCTGCTCAGTTGTTGAGAAAGAGCATTTTGAGGAGAAAAATAGAGTATGCTTTTGATAACACAATCGCTGATGAAGTTTTTAGAAGTCACGTGTTTTCATTACGGCGTCCTGGCATAGTGGTAGCGCGTCTTCCAGTGGTCTGAATGTCCTGGGTTCGAGCAAAGTTTCGGACATGGTTGTTCTATCTGTAAGGTGTGTAAATGTGTTCCCCTGTAAAAAAGGAGATGGGCAAGCGAATGTAAAGAATAAGTAGCAAAAGTCGTACTCTTGATCCTAATTGGCGCTACTGCAAAACAAGAGACTCTGATTGGTCTCATATGGCTGATTACCTCTCGCTGAGGTAATAGGAAGTGGGAAGTTACCTCTCGCTGAGGTAATAGTTCCATAGGAAGTGGTGTAAGAAACAACAAACAAAGCAACAACAGGTTTTTTTCATATAAAATAAAACTAGAAAATTCAGTAGAATGCTCGTGGCTGATGGACTTGTTTGAAATTTCTTCTTCTAAATAATATACAATGAAATTGAAATTTTGAAATGTTCTTGAAAATATCAGGTGCTAGGCAATTACTGATGACATATTTTGAGATTATAGACTTTCATATGAAATAATCACATCTTATAAAATAAAAATCGCTTCAGTGATTGGAGCTCTGAAAGTTATTCTTGGCTTGCCGATTATTTTAATAAAGATCATTTAACAGTTAAACATCTCAATATATATATAAAAAAAGCAACATTCCTTCATATCTTAGTTTTTACTGTGGAACCATTAATGATTTTACCAATTAACTATCGTTTTTTTTGTAAAACGTTGAATAAAGAAATGAATTTCATTGAAACAATAAAAAAATATTGTTGTAGGTATGTTGTGAAAATATTTTTCAAAATTATCAAAATTAGAGAAAATGTACTGCATCAATAATTGTATTTATAATTTTTAGAATTTAAACATAAATTAAAAATGATATTTTAGCAATAGTATTTGAGGAATCTACAACGAAACCATTAAAATATCCCTTAATTAACTAAAATTATACATAAAATTTCAAAAAAATTAAATAAAAAAGACTTTAGAAGATAAATGTAATGATTTTCCCTTGAAATAGGGATACTTAAAAATTAAAATGAGCGAATTTAAAATAAAAAAATGTTTAACTGTAAAAGCAATATGTTGAATTATATATTTTAATGAGAACATGAAATAAAGTTATATTTTTTATAGCAAAAAGTAATCTTTTGTTTTTCCAAGAAAATTCAAAACAGTATTTTTATTTTGACCGATAAATTTCATATTTTTTATTTTAATTACCTTTTCCATATGCTGATTTTAATTCTTTATGAAATACGTTCTTTATTCTTTAGAAATTAGCTGGTTTTAGGATAAAATAAATAAAATAGATATTTTTATATTGATGAATTTATAATAAAACATTAAATGTTATACATATTTGAATGCAGGGTAATTTTTGAAACACCATATTATATTTTCGCAGGTATGTTTTTATGACATTTTAAAATTTCTGGATTTGGTTTGAGACAAACTTCACCAATTTTAACTTCTGCCCAATCTATGCATTAGAGTAGAAATCTCATTTCCCAAACTTTTACCCAATAAAATATATTGCATTACACATATAAATTTAATTTTAATGACATATTTACAATTTTAAATTCAATAATCCTTGCTCCTTTTCAGAGAAACTGAATTTCGAAGTAGAGGTGCTCTGAATCGCAGAAGGAATTAAACTTCCTATCTATTATATCACAATTTTTTAAATTAATTTTTAAGTAATTCCTAATTTTTAAAGTAATTTTGTAACTAATAAAATAGTGACAAAATACATAGTTTGAAATTTTTAGAATATTTAAAGTATAGCTACTAGACTCTTATCGAAGCGCTGAAGTATAAGTTCAGTTTAGTTATATTAACATCTCTTTGTGAAGTAACGTTGGGGGTATTTAGGTATTAAACCCACGAAATTTTTCAGACGACGAGGATAATATCTGATCTGTCATGCCCTTCCAAACTTTCGTCCCACATCAGCGGGGCGGGACCCTTGTTTCCGACGTATCTAACGTGCACCAGTCTCACTTATGTGAAATTTATTAGGTGTTTCTTAGAATCTTCTTAGAATCAGATCTCTAACCTGGAGACCTGAATCCACCCCTCCTGCTGAGGCTTTACCAAGAAACCATGGCGGATCTTAGCAAAAGAATGATAAGTAAACTTTTTATTTCTTATAAATATAAAACGCAACAAGAAGATCTAAATTTTATTTAAATTATACAACGCAGCATGTAAATTCATTCATTTAAGGCTTACATCGGTAATATGCTTAACCGCCTGGTTACAAACAGGACACACTGTTTAAATGCTTTCTGAGATCATGTCTGAATTGTTATACCAATGATAAATCATGGAAGGTAATCTTTTTTTTTGAAGCAGATCCGACAACAATCTTAACCCTTTAACCGGTTTGTCCGTAAGCGGTGCGTGCATCGATTTATCTCATTTTTACTCTTTCAAACAACAATTAAGCTATTTATAATCGTTATATTACTATACAATTATGCATAGAATGAATAAATATCTGAAGTGTTCTGTATGAATTCTTAAATGAATCGAAACGACAAAGCATTCCAAGATTGGAGAGTTCATCGAATTTCGTAGCAAGGGAAATAAACCAGTGAAAGGGTTAATAGTTGAAATTAAAATTACAGTATTATAAAATAAACAACGTAAAATTGTGATTTATTGAAGTTTTAAGACTAACTGTTAATTATATACTCACAATGCGAGTGGAAAATAAAATAAACATCTTAAATTCCATCAAGAGACTTTCTGAAGTCCTATACCAACGACCTATCCGGAAAGATAATTGATTTTTGTAGGCAGATCAGACATCCGATAACAACCTTAATAGCCAGTCCGCACTTCGCACTTCAAGCGGTGAAATAAACATAAATAATTTTCCGTTGACAGAAGGCATATAAATCATTTAAGTGTGCTGTCATCTTGCTCCTTTTTCGTTTAACTCAGAAGGACACACTCCCAATCGCAATTTAGCACAAGAATTGCACGAAAATGATCACTTTTCATCGAAGGAACCCATTTCTGATGTCTCCTTTTGAATTTAGATATCTCGATCTTGCTTTGGTGGTCAGGGGTGTTGGTTCACCTACTTCGATCCGGCGAGCGATCTCCACGCTTGAGTTCATTAGCTTCTAGTGTGTGAAAGCTGCGCAGCGGATAATGAACTTTCTCTCTTTTTTTCGGGTGTCGGTGCAGATTAATCCATTCATGCGATCGAACTTCGAGTCAGAATTAATTCTGATGAGTTTATTAGCTTTTTAGGTGGCAGGACTTTAGAATATATTAGCAGGGATTCGCTGGTGAGCCGTAAAAAACAACTTAATGCTGTATCATCTTCCAGTTTTATATCTTTATCAAAATGCACGACAGATGAAATGAAAGTTTAATATTTTTTTTAGTATCCTATTTTTGTGGTTGTCATCGGGGAACTGTTATTTACTTTTTTTTTGGTAATGAAATAACAATTTCGCTTTTCATGTTGTTGAAATTTAACTCATGAATTGAGTAGATTGGTTTTGTGTGGTTTGTCAGCGTAAGAGCCCTATTTGGCCTATACTGCGCCAACATGGTAAATGAATTTTTTCGGTTAAAGTTTTAAAATTTAAATCATTTTTAAAATATTCACAATTTGGAATGAATTAATGAAATATTCTCAATATTTCGTTGTGAAAGTTTCATTCGTTTTTTTTTTAAATCAATGTGAAAGTGTAATCTGAAATTAAATATTAATTTATTAATCAAGATCGTTTGATTCAATAAATAAATATCTGCTTAGAAGTCTTTATTCTTTACTCTTTTTTTTATTTTACAGAAAGGGTTATCAGACTATAAGTTTGATATTAAAACATTATAATATTGTCTCAAAAAAGACTCAAAATAATTGACAATCGTTTATGCATTTTTCAACAATCGATGAAAGCAATGGAATAATTCCTTTCATCTATTGTTGAAATTCAACTATAAAATCTTTACAAATAATAATACCGGTGTCCTGGCATTAAGGTAGCACGTCTTCTCCTTGATCTGGATGTCCCTGGTTCGAGTTCCGGTTTGGGCATGGTTGTTCTGTGTTCTATCTGTAAGGGGGTTGAATGTGCCCCTCTTCCTGTAAAAAGGAGCTGTGCAAGAGATTGTGATGAGTGAGTAGCAAAAGTCATGCTCTTGGCCCTAATTGGCGCTACGACAAACAAGTGACACTGATTAGCCTTAAATCACTGACTGTCTCAGCGAGCTCATCAGTGGCAAGTGCCATAAGAAACAACAACAAATAATGATGACTTGTATATACATGTTAGTGCTCTGTAAGGCAGATCGCTTACTGGAAAATTACCTCATTTGTAACAAGTATAATTTTGAAAGTGCAGAGGATGTACATCTTAGAGCAATGTTTTTTAAATTTTAGTTGATAGAAAATATCCTTTTATAAGGCAATTTTTTCTAGTCATGGTATGTTAAAATGTTTTTAGGGTTAAGATTAGCCATAGAAAAGGGATTTATTTAACTTAGTAGATAATTTAATTGGATTTATTTGGTTAATTAATAATTAAGTAACAAATAAAGGCACATCATTTTGTGCCAGTTCAGGAAATGAAACATCTAAGTTACTGTGTGATTATAAAATTTGTCAACACTTATGCCAACTTGCATCATTATATAAAAATATTGATAAGTTTGTGATAAACATACTTCCAAGTTAGATTTTTGGCACAGAGGTAGCGCGTCTTCCTCGTGTTCTGGGAGTCCCGGTTCTCTTCTGTGTTTTATCTGTGAGATGTCCGACTGCGCCCCCCCAAAAAAAGGGGCTGTGCAAGCGTGTGTGTGTGTGTTTCATCCTCATATAATCTAGAAGCCAGAATTCTGCCCTCGGGTGCTCAGGGGTCCATACCCTCAGAAGCTATTGCACTCTTATTTCCATGGTAAAAAGCGGACACGACATCATCATCATCAAACATACTTCCCGGAGTTCTAGAAAAGGTTAAATGATATTTTGGGAAATCCACTAAAACTTCAGAAATTATTGTCCAAAAAGTATTTATGCTCTGCTTTGAAATTTTACTCTTTTAAAGATATAAATATAATAGCTGTTTAAATTTACCGAAATTTTGAAAATTTTTACATTTTTTTCACATGCATTTTAGCAATATTACATTGTTGCAGTGAAACTTAAATTGTTTCAATGTTTTATCAAATAATTTATTCCTTCCAGAGGCTTTCTTCCAGTTTGTTTATTATTTAATAAAAATGTATAAAAGACAAAAAAAGAGAATATAGAGATAAAGTCATAATTGGTAATAGATAATACTGACAGTTACTTTTCAATGATATTATGCAGTCATGAGAATCAACTCTTTTAAGATGGTTCATTAAACAATGTAAACTGAACTGGTGTAAAATCATTATAATAGACTCAGCTTCAATGTCTACCAATGCTTGAAGCTTAAATATATTTCGATCAAGGAATCGTAAGTATCAAGATACGCTTAAAATATTTAAATAAAACTAAATACAAATAATATTCCAAGTGAATCTATCAGCTGATCACCAAAGTTAACTAGTAGATGATAAAAAGATTCCTAAAACTTTCTTAAATTATCAATAAGAACTGAAACGATAACAAAAATTTCTTACAATTTGGAATTATGAATAACTTGAATAAAATACCTATTTTTCTTGTCATATTTTAATTTTTTGTAAATTCGGTAGTAATATTTTTTATGTTGATTAATCTATACCATTTGAAAAAGTTTAATTTTTGACTGATTTGGGAAAAAAATCAAACTAATGTTCAAAAACGAAATGTTTTAATATCTACAATAAACCTATTACATTTTCATTATATCATTAATAACTGCAAATGTTTTATTTTCAATAGCATGGTTTTATTATAATTTTTTGCTTTGGCTGATGAGTGCTATATATTTTTTCAGATTGTGTTATTTTATTTGCAAGACTGTGACAATAGCAAAATATCATTTACAGATTGAGAAAACGGTTTTTTTTTAAAATTTATTAACTTAAAGCGCAATAAGTGTAAATTACACGGGTTATTCAACAAGTATATTTTCTTTATAATTTATGTCGCAACACTTTATAATATCAAGAGTGCTTATGCCACCAGTATATCCAAACTATCTGTGAGACAGAAACATCATTGTTAAAAAAAGACAACAGCATATGTATTTAGAAAATCCCGACGTGAAAGCCAAAAAATATTCGGACTAATTTTCCCATAGAATAGTGTAATAGAATTTATCAAGAAATTCTATTATACTATTCTCATCCCCCTTGTGGCCATGAATTTGCTCCTTCAGATTTTTAAATGGTTTATTAAGTCTTTCTCTCCAATCAAGAAATGAAAGACTTGAAGTTTAAATCTTTAAGCCTTTTTTAATAATTATTAACGTTCTTAAACAAGATGTTGCTACCTAAAATAATTTTTAGCGCCTCTGTTCATAGAAACAATGATGGTAAATATTGATGTCTTTTATTACAAGAATCTCAATACGAATGACGATTATATTTAAATATAATCCAAGATATATACTGCAGTTAACAATAACTTTTTTCGATTTAAACTTCTTTTCTTTAATTGGACATCAGAATTTGCATCCTAGATATTTTAAATATTCTAAAAGTTGAAGTGATTTAAGAAAATTTCATTGATTTGAGTACCTGGATATTTAAAGATATTTATTATTTCTTTTATATATTTAGAGCTACTGATTAATTTGTTAAGAATATTAGCTGTGTTTAATTTCTATTGTACAAGTATATCTTTTGCAAAATTTTGATGTTCTTGATTCTCTTAAAAATATTTAAAAGCATCAAATTGCGAGAGATATGAGAGGCCTGTTATTTAAATAGCCTCACATAAGTGGAGTTTAGTGTGCTCAAGCTTTTTAAGGATTTAAAACCCTATGACCTCACAGAACCATTAAAATTATGCCTGTTTGGATAGTCTGTTTTCTAATTTCATTTCGTCTTCTATAATAAGGAACATTTACTTTATTGTTCCTTATGATTATTCCATATAATCATAAGGTGCAGAAATGTTTTTTAGCACCGAACTATTGAAGAAAAGCTTGCAATTATATACTTGAGGGAAAATCAAAAACTATGCAAATTTTATTGAACTAATGATATTTACATTAAAATATTATAACAGTACTTTTTAATTATCAAAATTTAGGAAAAATTGACAAATTCATTAATTGAATTTTGGAATTTTAAAACGATATGAAAATTAATTGTGGGCAATAATATTTTTAGAAGTTAAGCAAAAAATATTAAAATATTAATTTTTTAATTAATATTTAATTTTAATTATTAATTAAAAATTCACTCTAAACACATACTCACAATTTGTATCAGAATTGGTAAATCATGATTAAATGGTTTGGGCTATGAAATGCCTATGCATACACATACTTATATTTCTTTATATTGCACTGCTCAGTTTTATATTTTTATCTAGATCTTCGTTTATTTTAAGTAGCAAATCAAAAATTATGTCAATATTTAAATTTAAAAGAAATTCATATTTGAGTGATTTCAGTAGACTTTTACAAAATAAGAATTATCCCAACATCTATTAATCTCATTTTTTAAAAAAATAAATAAGAAATAAAAAATTAATCATGAAGAATAAACAGCACGCGTTCAAATCTAAAACTGTATCTCACTTTCTAACAGGTTACTGAACTAATGAAAAAGGCAGACCAAAAAGGAAACTTAGACACAGAGTGAGAAAAAAGAAAGAATCTTGAGATTGATTTTTGAGATTAATTAACTGGTTTATCTAAAAAGAGATTCTTAAAGTGAATGGTGAGTATCATTTTTCATCAGAGCTAAAATAAATTGTATGCTATTTTTGTTTTGAAATGTGAAAAGCCGTTAAGAAAAATAACAAGTCATTTCAAAAATTAAATTAAATTAAATGCCCAAATATATTATCTTATTGAAGGCTGTTTTGTAAACTTTAATACATCACCCCCCAAAAAATACTCAATTATATATTAGTTTTTTATTAAGAATCTTTATGAAAAAAATAGTTAAAGTTTATTTTAAAAAAAATAGTTTTTTTTTTCTTTTTTTAAGTAATTAAATGTTTAAAAACCTATTTTCATGCAATAATTTTTAAAATTATATTAAATTATCTACTTTCAAATATACTTTTCAATAAAAGAATTTATTTAAATTCATTTTGAGCAATATAAATTTAAATATTGTTTATTTTTAGAAATTTATTTTTATATGTATGGAATATGAATTGAGATATACTAATAAGTTATTAAATATTGCATATAAATGCTGCTGCTGATTTCTTTCGTGCATTTTGTATCTCAAAAAAATTTAAAATATTTCCATTGCAATATATCTTATTGTAGTATTAAAAGATTTTTAATAACTTATTACAATTTTTCTGTCTTTTTATTTAATTTAAAAGATCAAATAAAGCTGCAATTTTTAAAGAATTAAATTTGTTTGCATAACAATTATAAAATTGTGTTTTCAATTAAAAAAATTAGTGATAATTATAAAAGAAATTGAATATTGAATTTTTTGTTGTTCTTAGGTCTTTTTGTCTTATGATTAAAAGAATCGAAGACACTAAGGTGCTTTGGATCATATCAATTATATTAAATATATAAAAAAACATCAAATATGTCTTTGACTTTATCCTATTAATTATGTTCCAGAACATCAAAACTCTGCATTATATATTTTCATTAGGAAAATTTCCTTATTTTCATTAATAATTTCATATTTAATATTAATTTCTTATTTTCATCAATAAAAGTTCGTGAAAATTTAAGTGTCTATTTACATTTAATAATTATTTTTTAAAGGAATAACATGTTAAAAAAACCTGCATGATTTTTTTAAAGTAAAGTTTTAAATTTATTATCAGGCTTTAGATATTAGCTAATTTATCGAGAATTTAATTTAATTTTTTTTTGAAATATTTAAACAATATTTTCAAAATAACACAAAAAATGAATGATTTTTTTAAAACTCCGAGGTAATTTTTCTCCTACAGTTTGCGATTTAATGAATATGTCTTAAAAACATAGTTATGCTCAACAACTAAAAATGAAATGATATTTCAATTTTTTATTTTTTTTCCCAAAATTTATTTCTTAACATTCCTGTTTTGAAAACGTAGTTTGGTATGGCAATTAGCAATAAATATTTATTGAGGTTATTTCTGTTTTTACACTCATTTAATCTCATTCAAATTCAGCCACTAACATGATATAAGTTTTGTTTATTTTCCCCCCAATATAATTTTTTATGCTAAATTTGATATTTCCTTAGCAAAATAACTTTAAAGTTCAAATAGTTACAAACATTCAATAGAAGAGAAACAAGCTACCGGGAATATTTGCATAAATGAAGAAAACGTTATCATTTATTTGAAAAGAGGCCCAAAAATTATTAAACATTCTTAGTCTTTAAATAAAATTGCACAACTATTAAAATTGGATCCAAAAAAAAATGTCGTTTTGCATTTTAAGACGATGCAAAAATTATTTTAATTGATTATATTCCTTGATATTATCAACAAAAAACTCATTTAATTAATTAATTAGTTTTAAAAAAACTGACTGAGAAAATTTATACGAAGTACACATTTCCATATTGCAGAGTTTTAGTATGCAGAAATTGATAGCTTTAGGTTTAGCTATCTATCCTATAGATATGAAATAAATCAATTTTACTATTATTAGAGCATTCCACTACCTACACCTAAGTTTTATTTTATTTTTACAATGATCTAAACTGACAGTAGCAAAGAAAAATAGGGAAATTATCAAAAAGTAAATCTTCTCTGCTTTCTCTACATTTGAGATAGTTCCAGGGCCAGACTAAGGCAGGGGCATACGGGGTAGTTGCCCCGGTCCCCCACATAAGCGGGGCCCCCAAATCGAATATAAACCTTATTTTACATTTCCTTCTATAATGAATGTTCTTCATTATTAAAGCATTAACTCTTAGAAGGCCCCAAAGAAGTTTTTGCCCTGGGCCCCAACTAAGTCGGGGCCTGTTTGAACCCACAACTTTCCAGTTTCAAAGCCGAGACCGCACCAACAGGCTACTGCGGTTCAATAACAGCAGAAGTAAAGCAAAGCAAGCAGGCTGATAAATTTAGTAAGGAAAGATATATTAAAAAAACACCACGTAAAATATAAGAGATATGGTGGACAGAAGAGTTGGGAAGGGCCTAGCTAAGGCAGGGGTGTAGGGGGCAGTTGCCTCGGGCCCCCAAATAAATGGGGGCCCAAATAGAATAGAAATTTTATTTTATGTTTCCTTTTTTAATTAATGTTCTTCATTACTAAAGTAGTGAAGCAGAGGGGCCCCAAAGAAGTTTTTGTCCCGGGCCCCAACTAAGTCGGGCCCTGGATAACTCCATCATTTTACCAAACCTTCCTTGCTTCACACTACATCTCGCTTATTTTCACAACTCGATGACCTTTCATGACACACACACCGTTCCCTACCACAATTAAAACCTGCGAAAGGGATGACTATCGCGTGACTCTCACTTCTATTGTTCCAGAACCGTTCCCCTTCTTGCATCCATCTTTCTCTCTCTGTCCGAGCGGACCGTGAAACACTTTTGACCCCTCTGTGGTCACTCTGACCCACATATTCCTTTCAAGTTCAAACCGAAATGTAAATCACCGATGTCTGGTAATGGTACGCCTCCCGAAAGGTCAGCCACTGAACGCGAGCAGCCCAGAGTCAGCGTCATTGGTTGGTTTGACTGGCGGTGAACCATCCTCCATTCTGATCACCATCTTTTTCCCCCTTCTCCAGATCCCGCTCCACTTGTATCGAGAGTGTGACGGGCGCAGGGTGAGCAGCAGTGATTCGATTCCGATACGATTAATTTGCTATAAATTATCTTAATCCCTCGATTTTTTTTGGTAGAAAACAATACGGGAGCTGTGGATAATTGAAGGGAAGAGGAATCTCATAATTGACCGTTGAGTATGTATAGTAGTGGTGTGGTGTCGAACAGTGCAGCGAACAATAACAATGCTCCCCAGGGATATTATTACTATACACAGTCTTATGATGGAAACAATAATGTTCATCATCAAATGACCACTCATCAGAATCCTTCTCATGTTCATCAGCAGCCGGATGGAGGCGGGGCACACAGGTAGGAATCCCTTCCTTTATTTAAATTTTAATTTTTTTAAAAAATTCCCATTTAATTAGTCCTTTTTTTCATTAAATGTGCTTTCATATTATGATTATGTGTCTTAAAATTAACAATAGCAAAACAAATATCTAAATAAGCGTAATTTATATATTAAATCCGAAAGTGCAAAATTAATGTTTGAACTCCCTAATATTAATATTATTTACTTTTTAATTTTTTTAAAAAAATTATCCATACATGTAAGTTAAAAATAAATAATATGATGAATAATAGCAAAGACAGCCAACTAATGATTTTTTTGATATTGTAAATGCATTCGTAAAGAGCAAAATTGAACTCCTCAAAAATTAATTTAATTAGTTTTGAAGCATTTAATTTTGTTAGTTTTAATGTAAATTTAACTTCTATTAATCTTTAAAATTTATACATAAACAAATTTATAAATAAAGATAATAATGTAACAAATAAGAACAAAATTAACCATATAACTATTCTTTTGATATTGCAAGTGTAACTGTGGAAAGCAAAAGTGAACTCCTCAAAAATAATTGAAAATTAATTTAGTTTTATTACAGGGCTTTTTTTAACAAAGAACTATAACTTATTTCAATGGTTTAATTAATTTGAAAAAATACTTCAATCTAGTATTATGAATAAGAATTAGTATTTGTAATTGGACGCAAACAGTCAAATTATTTATGTAAAACTAATGTAAATTGCATTTGAATTTGTTTTAATTGATTGATTATTTATTATTCAGTTAAAAACTTTATTTATCTTTAAAATAATTGATTTTATCACTAAAATTTTAAATATTATAATTAAATTTATTTTAAATTTAGATAAATTGAAAATTTTATTTTAAAAATGCAAATCAAATAAATTTATACTAATAAATAAAACATTTCATATAGTGACATTAAATATTTTTTTAAAAAATATGATATTTGAGCTTTTTGAATAACTTTTATTAATTAAATCTTGACGTTATATGTTTTTGAACCCTGTGCAATTATGATAAAAGCAATATCTTTAAAACTATTACTATACTTTAATTTTTGACTAGTCTTTTAATAGATTCATATAATAGTGTATTAGTATGGAAACTGAACTTAAGTAACTTATCATTTTATTTTTAATTCAATTCCTACCATTAGTTCACAATCTCCCTATGTATATTCATAAACCATGTTCAAATTTTCAATCGTTAATAAAATATTTTTCATTTATCCACTCAAGTTCAAATACATTTTTTTAAAAATTTTAGTTTGATGAAACTTGATTTTAATTTATTTTTTCAAATATTAATTCGTTAATTAAATTTAATTAATTTTCAATACTTTAAATAGAGTTTTAGAAATTTGTAATGAAAATTGAAATAACCAGACATTATCTCAATCCGCAAAAGGCAACGATTTTCGTATTTTTTACGTGAAGGTGAAAAAAAATCAAATCGTGCGAAAATCAATAATTTATTGATAATTTTATCTTTAAGTATACGTTTTATTAAAATTATTTTCGAGTGTGAGTTAGCAGTTGAGGTTTAGTGGTTATATTGAAGTATTTTCCTTAAACAATAAAATTGAAAAAGTTTTAGCTCTAGATTCAATTCCGATTTTTCTTTTTAAAATCTTTGTCATCAGCTGTTGGTCACTTCTCCTATCTAACCTTTAATATTGAGCCCAATGTCGAGAAGGAAAATGGAAAATTTCAAGGAAATTCGCTTTCTATTTTGCCACTTAATATTGCGATTATACTATATGTATATACATATTTATATTAATTGTAATTATTTAATAAAAAGCAACAAAAACAAAAAATTTCTTTGTAGACCTAAGTAGGAGTTGACTGAAATATTTTTTATATATTACTGGTTTTAAATATGTGTATATATATTCAAAATTCAAAAAGTTGAACATAAAAGTTAAACCAAGCAATCCCGTGAGTTTTTAATATTCATCAAATTACCTTCATTTCTATACACAGAAATGCAGTTCAATATAAATTGGAACAAAGTTAAGGTATATTGATAAGACCTTTTCAACTCTTCTTTGACGTGAGCATACGGTATTTCAAGGTTATTTACTTTTCTACATTTCTTTAAATCAATTTTTTCCCTGAAAATTGTTTTGCATTATCCTGGTATATGATCTTACGTTTTGTAACTTTCCGGTTCGAAAGAACTAAATCGTTTCTTTTATTTTTTTTATGCAAAAATAAATATTTTAAAGTTTAATTTTAGCCTAAAACATAAGATTTTGAATGAGTCAGCATTTTATTCAAAATAGAAAATGTCTGTTAATTTCTTTTAAATGGAATTTTTAAAGTAGAAGGTTCGTATTTTACTTTTTTGTTTATATATTTTTAAAGAATTCAAACATTTATAATAATATAATTAGAGTACAGCAGTAGATAATCAGCGAATTAAGAATGAACTTAGATTTAAGTAAGCTTAAATAATATAAATTTCATTTGTAATTCCAAATTCTAGAATTTAAAAACATGAATTTAAATTTACGATGTTTCGGTGTTTTTGTGCATGTATGAGACAAAAGAAAATAAGGTAGTATTTACAACAAATTTGGCTTCTGCAAACGGAAGAGAGTTTAGTTGGAGGAATAAATGAAAACAAACAAATAATAATTTTAAAATGTTAACTTAAAAAATAATTTTATCTAAGTAAATGATAAATCAAATGATTAGACATTTTTTTTGAGACAATGAAAAAATATTTTTGAAAATAAAATATAATAAATCTTGGTTAAAAAAATTGTTTACATAAATTATGCTTTAAACACTTAAGTATAATGAAATCGCAAGCAAATGGAATTGTTTAATAAACATATTTTTTTATTCATAAATATGATATAATCAATTTTTCTTTAAGATTAAAGCATTGGATTTTATTAAAACAAGTATAAAATTTTTTAAAGTTATCTCAAAATATAAAACTACATTTTGAGAGAATAGAAGATTTTATATATATAAATGAATAAGGAACAGAGTTCAATACAAATTAAAATTTTGATTATGTATATATTTTGCTGATAGATTGATAAGATTTTGTTGTTGTTGTCGTTGCCCAAAACAACTACTTTTTGCGTCAAGCTTTCGTATTAAAGTAATACCAGATTTTTATCATAAAACTGGGATTCCATTTTAATAAAGTTCTTTTTCTAAGTTCATAAGGGAAAAGAATAACAGATACACAATTTTCCTATTTCTTAACAATAATGTTATTACTTAAAAAGAACAAAGAAAAATTAGTGTATTTAATATACTATTTTTTATAGGACCAAATTTTATATTTATAAGCAAAGTTTGCTTATTAGGGAATTTTATATCACTAATTATCTGGATTAATAGAAAGCAGATCGGATCTTTATAATCACAGATCCGCATGATTGGTGTAAAACTGTTATTTGTTTGCAGAAAAATGAAAGAAATTTGACTACAAAGTAATACAATAGAGATTACAAAAACAATGTTATTTTCCTTTATATCATGTTATTTCAAAGTATCAGTGCTTGAAAATAACAGACAAAATTAGTTGTTTTATTGTCTTCTTTCTCTTTTTTCAAAGATTTCTTTTTTTCTTCTTCATTAAAACGATTGGAAGAACTTTCGATTGTAATATATAGACTTGATTTTCAAATAGAGCTTGATGCAAGTTAAAAGTAATTCAAAAATTCGCTTTACATTTTGTTTTCTCTTTAAATTTTGCTTTCAGAGATTAATGGTTAAATTTGATATTCAGATATTTTGTAGGACAGTTAATGTGTTTATATTAACTTTTTCACATTCTTAATGCAACTTTTGCATATAAACATGAAACACTTGATTTTAGAGTATTTTAAAGTAAATATAATTATGAATTGATTCATGTGGATCAAGCACATATTATAAGAGAAAAGTTAATACAAATACATTAACTGGTAAAGTACAGGTAAAATAGTACATAAATTGATTAGAAAAATTGTTTTCAAATGTCTTCCTAATTTTTTTAAAATTTTATTAAAAAATTCTTGATTTAACGTTAATAAAATTAAATTAAAAGAGTTTTGAAAAAATTCATTTTAAATAATATTTTTTTAAAAAAATCATCCGCAAACTCCCAAATAATCTTGTGTTTGAATGTTGATACGTATATTTTTCTACTACAAATGATATTTATATTTTAAAACAGCTTGAATAAATTAAACATTTTTTTGGACAATTTATTACCGAAAGATAAAGAACACGTATCAGAGTATTTGTGAATATTGAGCTTAATAGTTTCTCTTTGTATATAATACGAAAATAATTAAAATTAATTTAAAACTAATATATCCCTCGATTATCTTAATTAATAAAACGGTTCAATTCACACCAAGATATGTTATTACACTATCACATATTTTATCATAACATAAATATAGCAACACAAATTCTTATAATATGATTCTGATTGAAAAAAATCTTATATTAAGAGAGAAAAAAATGTACTTCAAGAAAAAGTAACATTAATAAAACCACAACAACTGCAAACTATATCCTCAAAATATAAGCATAATAAAAAATAAAGCCAAAATACATGTCACATTAAGCACCAAATCTTAGAAAAGAAACGAGAGTTAAAATTAATTTGTATATCGTTATAGAAAAAAAATTTCCAAATTTGGACGAAAAAATATGTAAATGGACAAATATATGCAAATAATTGTAAAGAAAAGTGAATTAATCCAATTTTCTATAGTGAATATTTCCATAATTTTAGAATGTATATTTCTACTTAAAATGACATTATAACATTATCTCAAAATATTACATTGTTGTAGTTTTATTAACATGAACTGCCCAATTTATTTAATTCAAAGATGTATATCTGTCTGCTTTTCTCGCAATCATGCTTGATGCGTTTTTACGAAATTCCAAACATGCAGGCATTAAATTGGTTTTTATTGCAAGCATTATTTTACAATGGCTGAAACAAATTCTAAAAGAGAAAAAAAACTCGTATATCCTCATTGAATCATCATTACTTGATTTTCAGAAAAAGATGAATATTTATTACGTTTCACTAATGGATGCATACGGAAATAATTTTATGAGCGCAAAAATTAATTTGAAAAAGGAGAAAAAAGAGAGAAAGATTGCCTCTATTGCATATAACAAAACAATGAGGCTTTTAATGAATGATTTACAGCAATCATGCCGCAAATTCTTGCTAATCAATAAAAATATTAAACCTCTTTAAAGCGGGCACAGTAAATCTCACTCAAATGATTTCGCTCTATTAAGAAAAACGCACGCGAAACTTAGAAAGGTGACTGAACTTTAAAATGCATCAGGAAAAGTGAACGTGCAACGTTATCCTTCAACGTAGATGGCAATTGCCAAATACGCAGACAAGCATACGATTTATTCCTAAGCCAAATAATAACCAAATCAATGAAGATAACGTCTCATTGATTCCGTGTCCTTTATTCATTGGATAACCATCAATACGCAGAGAGGGACGTGATTTCACATGTTTTGACCACAAAATAGCAACGGCGCTGAAGTTCTAAAAACAGAATCACGGCAAATACCTTCGCGGCAGGAATTAGAGCTTGAAGAAATCGAGCTTGTCACACACATACTTTTATCAGTCGGAGCGAAAACCCCAATAAAGCTTCCATCAAGAGGGAAGAACCATTTGGAGGTTTATTTATTTTTTGTTTTTTACCGCTAGCTTTCCCTAAAAACTCAAAAGAGGGGAATGAACTATTTGTCAAGTGTGGGCCTGATGGCTAATATGCGACTTCCACTTTCAGATTGAGTTTTTTTTCTTCTTCTGAGAGTATTAGTTATTAAGGCACTTGGCTTAGAATCTGGAATCATTAGCTTTCATCCCATTTCTTTTCGTTTAAAAAAAGATCTTTTTGTTTCGTCATCACTTCGACATGCTCTACTGATTTTTGGAGATGGAGAGTTTGTCAACTGAGGTAGATTGCGTCTCAGCTTAGGTTTTTGCCACATGCATCAGTGATCTTCCTAAAACTCATGAAACAAAACGGGTCTACCTCAGTGACCATTAGGTTACCGTTACAGCTACTGAAGTTCAAATTTCAGTGATCTACTTAAGAAATTTGGAGCAAAATGTTTCTTTTCTTTGCTTTATTTTCAATTTGAGTGAAGTTCAAGTTTAAGAGAAATCTCTGAATGTATCCATGAAATGAATCTTTACATGAAATGTTGACTATTATTGTGATAAATTTAAATAATAATTATTTAAGAAATCATTGTAGGTTTTTTTTTGTCTAAAGTTAGACTCGACTCAACTCTCTAAAATTATATTTTGAATCAAGTTATTTGATATTCTTTTCCTAGTAGCACACAAATATTGTACAATATAGATCATTATTGTTTAATATTGTGGAATATTGTTTAACATCATATAATATCGCACAATATTGTACAATATTACACTACAGAATGTGCTTCCTGGGTTTTGAATAAAATATAATGTAAATATGGGGTACCATGATATTGACTAGCAGTATTCCATTTTCTTTAAATTTTGAAAATACTAATATTGTAATTAATATTTTAATGAAAATATTACCATTCTCGTTAGTAATCAGATCTGGAGATATTGTGTTCATCAAATGAATTCTTTTTGCTCCTTTTATGTATAATAATAAGTAAAAATAAGAGTATTTTGTTGAACTTGAGGCTCTTTTTTACAATTTGAACAATAGTGTTCTTACTGATTTTTTTTGAGTTTTTCCGTCAATGTTTAAAACGATAAAACTCTTTTATTTGAAGGGCCGACACCAAAGATATTAAAACAAAATATTCAGAACTAAATACCTGTGCAAATATCTATGATTAGCATGAAATGAACTTGAATCGGTTTGAATCTATTGAATGAATGAAACAATCTATTTTATTATAAACAAAAAAAAGTCAATTTATAAAAGCTGACATTCATTGGAATGTCGAAAATTGATCGGCAATATTTGAAATGACTAAATATTCCACACAATTCCTAAGCATTCTGTGGTCAGTTTGTAAAAAAGGAAACTATGAAATCAATTTTCTGAGCAAGAAAAAGACCCCTTTAAAAATTCTGAATAAGATTATGTTTGATAGGAAATTAAACGGTTAAAATATACTTACCCAAAAGACTTCCGTTTTTGCAATTTGTTGTATGTGTTTAAAAGAAATCAGCATTGCAAGCTCACGTAAAAAGTTTCTTAAAAAACTAATACATTCTGTAATCATGACTGTAAAAATGATGAAGATAATTTATGAACTCTATTAACTAATTAACTAAGTAAATTATAATGAGATTTTTTCATTTTTTTGCTTAAAATGCATTTGTCCTTCGATAAAATGATTAAGTATTATACATAATGCTTAATACACAATAATTCTTAAATTTCTTAATTTTTCTGAAAAAGCCTAGAATTATAAAGCGTTTAGTATCTATAGAATGCTGGTATTTCATATATTCCCGGTATTAAAAAGTAGTAGATTTAGAATTTTTAAAAAAATAAAGTTAATTCATCGTAATTCGACATAAAAATTCTAGAAACAAAATCGTTATAGGTGAATGAAAAAAATCGTTATATCTTTATTTTCTTTTTTGGTCAAATTATTCTAGAATATTTCGCATAAAATTCTCTTCATACTTTTGTTAACTCTAAAAATTCTTTTAAAAGTTATAGTAAGATTAAAAAATTAAATTAAGTAATTTCAAAAAATTATATTGAATCAAAGCACTTTATTTTATTTTTGGTTAAATTATTCTAGAATATTTCTCTAAAAAATCCTCTTAATTCTTCTAAATTCTATATAAAGTTATAGAAATATTTAAAAAAATTAAATTGCTGAAACTAAGAAAAATAATAGTGAAGCAAACACTGTATTCTTTATTTTATATTTGGTTAAATTAGTCTATAATATTTCTCTAAAATTCTTTTCTAAATTCTAAAAATTCTTTAAATTGTTTATTATATTGTTTAATAAATTCTCCATTTCTTCGGGAAAAACTATCTTCTTTAAAAAAACCAAGAATATTCTTTCATATTAGTGTTAGTCAATAACGGAATATTTTTCATCCAGAAACATTAATCATTTCTTTGGAATTTTCATTAACACAAAATCAACAGCTGCGTCAAAATCCTTTCAAATATCGATTTTTTGAACAAAATTCATGTAATAATAACAATACAAGGTCAAACTAAGCCAATTACTACAACTTCCATCAGTGTGCCTTTAAAATGCTTTAAAGCTTTAGCCAACTTAAATTCCGATGGCATATCCGGCAAGGCGTCATGATGCAACCGGAAACAGTGATATATCTCCTGATTACAGTTGTAGCAATAAAAATGGCTGCTGTCTTCGAGGTAGAAGTAAGTGAGGCAGAGTGCATTAAAATGCCTCATCTCCCTCCGCCCTTTCGAGATGATCGGCGGCCTTCGGAAGACCTTTCACAGTTCCCTATATCACAATCACAATGATACCGTTTCCTGTTCGGGATCATTGCGAAAGGTACAATTATTCAATTAATGCCAAACGCAAGTCTTTCGACGATCATGTGATGCAAGGAAGATTATTTAGGAGGGGATCACTACTGATGATGATATTGGTACAGAAATAGACTTCTTGATTGCATTCCAGAATATTATTTTTACCTCGTCATAGCTCGAGATTTACTTGATTTGTAAACGAAATAGAAGCCTTATATGCAAATTAGCTGTGTGATTTTTACTGATCATTTCACTCATTTCCACCAGAGAATTAGACTAGGTGTATGATTCCTCAATATAATAATTTTCTATTTAGCTGCATGGTTTAATGAAAATAATCGAGTATGCATATTGGGACAACGCGGTTTGCATTTCTACTTAGTTTCACAGTTTAGTGAAAATAATCGAGTATGCCTTTCAGGACAACGCTGTTTGCCTTACTACTTAGTGTCACAGTTTAGTGAAAATAATCGAGTATGGATTTTGGAACAACGCCATTTGCCTTTCTACTTAGTTTCACAGTTTAGGAGAAATAATCGAGTATGCATTTTGAGACAACTCCGTTTACTCTTGAATCCCCAATATAGTAATTTTCTATTTTGCTTCGTGGTTTAGTGAAAATAATCGAGTATGCATTTTGGGACAATGCCAATTTCTTTTGATTCCACAATATTGAAATTTTCTATTTAGCTTCGAGGTTTAGTGAAAATAATCGAGTATGAATTTTTGGACAAAGATGTTTGTCTTTGATTCCACAATATAGTAACTTTCTATTTAGCTTCGTAGTTTAGTGAAAATAATCGAGTATACATTTTGGGACAACACCAATTTCTTTTGATTCCACAATATAAAAATTTTCTATTTAGCTTCATGATTTAGTGAAAATAATCGAGTATGCATTTGGAAAACTCCGTTTGCCTTTTTATTTAATTTTGTGGTTTAGTGAATATAATCGAGTATGCAATTTGGGACAACACTGTTTGCCTTCAATTGATTAGATTCAAAGTTTAACACAGAATTACAATTATAATGCAAAAATAACAAACTAAAATTTATTCTTCAATCTTATCGCATTTTTATTATTGTGTATTCAAATACATAAAAATACATAGGCAAAAACCAAAATACATAAAAATAGACAGTTTTCATCCGAAATCAATCTATGGTTTGATCATGAAATGATATGACAAATTACATCTATCTAACTCGTAGAATTATATCTTCAAATTCAGAGCTTATTCACATGACTGTGCTTAGATAGGTGTACATTTTCCGAAGTGAAATTTCTTCCAATTTATAATAAAGATTTTTACTTTTTACATAAAATGCACGTAATAAAGTTAACTCTTTTGTCTCGTTGCATTCAGGAGGCTCATGTTCGCAAGCACAATGACGAACAAATAGATACATCTTCTTTAAACTATTTTCGGGCTCATAGAGGTCTAAAATGCAAAACCCATCGAGTTTCTTGACGCCGCAATACTGTTTCTCTTTGTATTTAATATTCAAAAAATAATAAATAGTAATGTTTTGATGTTTATACTATTTTTTTTAAAGAAAATCTAAATAATTGGTAAGCAACTCATTTTAAAAATATCATAAACCTACATATCATACATTAAATTGTAAATATGGATAGAGTATCGGTTTCAAAAAAAAGTTTGTATAAGTCAATAAAACGTTATATACCATCTAGTGTAAACACGAAGTTGAGTGAGTGCCCCTTCGTAGAAAATTTAGAGAGTATATTTTTTAGAAAACTGTAAGAAAAAGACTAATAGAAAAAATATTTGCTTTTTTCACAGTAAGGTATTTAATAAGTTTCATAAATAATTTTACAAAACTGCATTGTCAATTGCAAATATTTTTTATTCTTTTCGCATCTGTTAATTAGATACTGTGTAATATTAAATGTTAAATTTATTTTCACACTTTGCATTTGAAAACAAAATTTTACTATCACACATTAAATAAATGAATATTTATATGATTTTATCTTTGAGAATTTCTAAAACACTATAGATATTACAAGTATTAAAATATTTACTTGCTTAAGATATTCCTTTTAAGGCTGCTGTTTCATCTTTTCATTTAACCTTACTTTTGTTTCCATTTCATATTATCGTAAAGAAATATTTGTATTAAGTTTTTCTTTTAAATAGAAAATCTTTCTCTAGATTCAATTTTTACAAAAAACAAAGAATTTTAATCCTTTCTTTAAAAGTAATTATTTCCTTATATGAAATCTTTTTCTATTTTCTGAGCCCATTTTATTAAATATAGATAATTTTGAAAAAATAACAAGCCCAATTTCAATTTTTCTTGATTCTATATATGTTCTCTCATATGAAATGAGCGAAGAGAAAAATCTCTAAATCGTCAAAAAATTCGACCTCGGATTTTAATCTTCATTATTTTATAAATATCGTTCTTATCTTAATATCTTATTTGGAATTTATATATATATATATATATATATAAATTCCAAATA
>JAOUZG010001186.1:2383514-2400362 GCA_026289955.1 Argiope argentata
AAAAAAAAATAAGTTAATGACTACAGCAAATAAAAACTAGAAAAATGTCATTTTGAGCACGTGATTATATGAAATGAAATAAATAGAAAATGTGATATTTTTTAAACGATCAATGAGAGAGAAATTTTTTTGTTATCGTTTGCAATGCTAAAGTGACTCATTCAATGAAACAAGTAAAATAAATAAAAATATAATTTAACTTGCACTAGCGCGTGGTACTTGGTCGTTCAAGAAATTTTGATCTGACATGATACATTGAAATATGCATAGCAGATTTCATTTTAATCTTTATTTTATATTTCATTTTTTCATTAAAAAATAGTGCGAGAAAAAAAGGCATTTAGTTCGGCAACAAACAACCAATTTTTTCTCTTTTCTCTTTGATCCGTTGCTACAAAGCGTGTTGCATCGTTTTCATAGCCCAGTGGAGCCGACAACTCCACTTATCATATAAAGCACCGAGCAATGTCGGCTCTTGTAATCTTACTTTATTGTCCGAACCGCTCGAATAAATTTCATGTTTTCTTGGCTCAGGACTCCTTTCTAAAAATCTCATAAAATATTTCATTATATCTTTTCTTGCGACGTTTGATTTGTGTGCAGTCTCAATGCATGATAATGAGTTACAATTCAAGTGTTGGGCAGAAGACTGGTACGAGTCAGGGGAAAGAGGAAACTTCAGACACAGATTTCAATTTTATTTTGCTGAAGTTGACATTTATTGTCTAAAAGAGCTTCAGGCATTAATTTCTTTTTAAAAATTTAAATAATTATATCTATTTATATATTTTAAATGTTTGTTTGATAATATAAATATCATAACATCATCTTTTAAAAATGAATTCTAAAACTGCATGCAAGAAATACAGGTAAATGTAAATTAATTCCTGGTTAACCTAAATTAGTTTTTATTTAATGGAAATAAATTACTTTAAATTTCATGATGAACAAAATTGATTTGCGATTGATTACGAAATTGATTGTCACACTATAATAAACTTTTTTGGATTATTATTAGGATGCAATCAAATATCACAAACAGTTTTTGGTTTCATATAACCTGTAAGGTAGTTTTATAATTATTAAAATTTAATTAAATCCAGCATTTATTAGCAGAATTTTTTTAAAAAATTAAACATTACTAAAACTTTAAAATAGTGTCTGTTTTTAAAAATCAGAACATATCTAAAATCACGATTAAAATATTGAGTGCTTACGAAAGTTGAATAATTATTTTTTACATTAGTTTAAAAGGTAAATAAATTTGATTTGTTTATATAATGCTTTAAATTATTGTAATTTTCAATACATATCTAAAAATTATACACGTAATATTTTGTCATAACCGTGAAAATTGAATTAGAAAATCTTCTAATAATTCCATTCAAAAATATAGTTCTAGTTATCAAGCCCATACTTTAATGCCTCAGATATTAATTTATCGATAAAATTGATCAAATGCATTTGTTTTAAAAATATGACAAAAAATACAAAATAAAAATAAAAAAAATAAAAATGTCCTTTTAATTTATTCGTTCTAAGTTACAGTTTTATTTTAAATGCACTAAAGTTGCCTTGAATATATTGATCCTTAATAATTTTGCTTTCAGTAATTTTTTTATTAATGAGAAAATAACTATCTTAAATGCGAGCAAACATTTGGTATAATCAAACATTTACGTGTTGCTCATTTAAAGAAACTATTGATAAATCTTCATCTTAAAAAATTGTTAAATTCACATTCTTTAGAAAATAACGCTTGATATTTTTTCTTTGATATATTAAAGGGTTTCTTTTAAAGATACAATTTGTTTTACATGAATGAAACAAATTTTTTAAAACTGTTAAGAACATAATAAAAAGTAATCATTTTCTTATTGCAAAACCATGTCATAAAGCGTTTATCAAATTTTACTCAAGATGCCAAAAAGGATTTTTTATAGTTTTATTTTATCCAGACTGTTTATTGTCTGCCATACTCTGTATTATGTCTACATAAATTAGATATTGTTACCCAGAAAATTCAGCCAGTTTATTAGCTTTTGTTTATTAAACTCATGCAATCTAACGTCGGCACAGCCATTTCAAAAGTAACTCAAAGCTGAATGCCATTTTATGTGCTGCCAACCGAATTAAAAGAAAAGTTTATTAGTTATTCGTTTTATTCTGAATTGCACGTGCTGCAATTTTGTTTCGTCTTTATACTCAAGGCTGCCATTTTACTACGAAATCAACTGCTATGTCAGAACACGTGTTCTAATTAGTGTACCGTAAGCGTTAAAAACAGTGTTTTAATAGGCTACAAGCAGATTTTATTGTAGTTCTCTTACCTTTGACTTGTTGCTGAAATAATCATCCAGACTTTAGCTGTATATGGCGTGATTTTTCAGTTAACAGTAGTTGTCGTGGTTTTTTTGTTTAAATTTTCTCATTATGCAGTTAAAATAACATAATTCATTTAATGATTGTTTAGAAAAAATATCAAATTTATTCATCTAGGCTTGTTAACAGTAATAGATTTGCAAGTAATGATAAATACATGGAAAAAATCAAATAAAAGATATGCCTATATCTCTTAAGCAATGATATCATTCACCTTAAAGA
The DNA here is from genome assembly GCA_026289955.1 of Argiope argentata. Taxonomy (NCBI): domain Eukaryota; kingdom Metazoa; phylum Arthropoda; class Arachnida; order Araneae; family Araneidae; genus Argiope; species Argiope argentata. Next base: position 2,386,119 of record JAOUZG010001186.1, read on the forward strand.
TATAATATTTTTAGACAAGAAATTAACACTAAATTCATCAATAATTATTTTCTATAAAACGATCTTCAATTGGTTGCTCAATAAATATGCGATAAAAAGTACAGGATTCCATATTATTGAAATATTTTTTGGATAAGTAAATCAATTCTTACAGCACATGAAATAAAAATTTAAAAATCGGTTCCTGAATTTTTTTTTATAATACTTAAATATTATAATTTTTTTAACATTTCTTGTAGATTAATATAAAAATAACTGACTCTCTAACTCAATATTTGACTTGTTTCTAAATATATTTGCTTAATAAATTTTGGATTTCATGATTATTAAGTGTAAATCAGTAAATCCAACATCTCTATCATAATTCTTTAGTTTATAATAAAATATTTCTCTAAGTATTATTTGAAACTTTATTAAAGCTTATATGTTGTTACAAATTATTTAGTATCGCAAAATAGTTATTGAACTATTTACAAGAATAACTTTTTCTGAAGGGCACGAATCAATTTCCTTTGGATTTTTTTTAATTCTTGGGGGAAAAAAGTACATTTTAAATTTTTTTGTTAATTACCATTTTTTGAGAAGAAATCACGAAGAATTCCAATAAAAACGATTATTTAAAATTTTATCTAATAAATAAAAGTAATTAATTAAAAAGCATTTAAAACCAGAATAATTTAATGGCTTTTCTTTTTATTAAATATATTTAAATTAAAATTTTATTTAATTAAAAATAAACTTTTCTTTTTTTTCTATTTTTAATTTATAACAAACGTATGTTTCAGTGTATTTTTCGAAAAACAGATTGATTATCATTATAAAAGATAAGAAGAAGAACAAAAACGTATTCATTTATCTCTAATTTTCTAATTTCTTTGAAGTATTTATCTTTTCTCAAATTGTTAATTTTTTTTTTACTTTTCGTATTTTAAAGACAATTACTCATTCAGCTATTTTCTGTACGATTATTTATTATTAAAAACACACACACTTTATATAAAATAAAAATGCTAGAATGAATTTTACGACTACATTAGCAAAGCTCGCGGCATTTGTGCATAATGTTAAAAGTGAAACAGTAAGGGAAAAACTTCCCCGAAATATATCATTAAATCTTCTTTTTTTGCTTCCTTACTAATCTCAGCAATTAATAAAGATAAAAATACAAAGAAAAAAATCTCTGATCAATTTTTTTTAATAAAACAAATGGCGACGAATTGTTTCGGTTCAAAAACCGAAGCATATCAATAAAAACGATTCCAATAATGACACTCATTTGAATGCGTATGGTGAACAAACTCATCCAAAAAATGAAACCTTTGGTCTGATATCTTCAATATTCTTCTTACGGTTTTTTTTTATAAACATTCATTACAAAAAGCTGATAATTGTAAACAGAAATATTAAAACAATCCCCTCCTTTATAAAATATCAATATGTATATGTAAAAAAAAAGGACAACGTTTGACACTTATACCAAGTATGCTATAAAAATGGTTTTTTGCTATACTTTATAGTCGCGCTGACTTCTTTCTAACCCCAAAAGGTGAAAAGGGTTAGAAGTTGGTTTGGAGTTGCCTCTAAAAGTTCATCGACTTTATCTTACAGAAGGAAGTTAACGGTAGGTCTATTTTTTTCATATCTCATATAAATATCAGAACCCTAAGGCATTCATTCTTGCGTATCTGAAGTTGACCATATTTTACTGCTTTTTAAAAATCGTCAATGACTCATTGATGCGAATAAACACTTGCTCTGTTCCTTAAATTCATTTTTACTCTGTTTCTTATTCGTTTTGTGGGAAAAATGGTTCAATAAATTGTAGTTAGCTGTGTTTATGCATGGAAAGGGATGGTAGTTAGTAAAGACTTCCTCTTCCAGGTTGTATCCGGCGCAATTCGTATTTTTAAATTCAAAGAATATGTGTAACAAATATTGACAATTGCAATTCCCGAATCTCTCAGTATGCAATATCGATTCTTGATTGAATAATACTATTCGTAGTATTGATGATAGACTTCGAAAATAACATAGCTTATGTAGCACAATTTTAAAGTTTAAATATTAGTAGAAAAAAGTTTGACAAAGCGCCATTTATTACAAGAAGGGAAAAAAAGAACAACACAAAGAATTTTCTCATAAACATTTTTCATTAAAATGCATGGGAAAGTTTTTAGATTTTACATTATTCAGAACAATTACTTAAAAAAACTATATTTTTTTGAATATAATCATTAAATTAAATAACTCGTAAATTACTTTCACACATTTATTCAAAAATTATTTTCTGAACAATCCATCTTATTTTAAGATGAATCAATTTACAGATGTACTCTATCTATCGTATTTCTTTCAACTAAATTAGAAGTCTTAATATTAGAAAAGTACCAAAATATCTGAAATCTCCATTAAAGACACATATTTGTGTTTTGTTGATAATTTTCTTAGGTTGATATATATTTGAAGATAGTTTAAATTGTTTTCAAACCTGCTTATCCTATAAACAAGGAATAATTTATTTTATTCTTTTAATAAAAAAATTGTTAAGATAATTAATTAATTTTGGGTACAAATTCATTAATTAATATTTTCATATTTTATTAAAAAATTTACGATATGAATACAAATAATTAATCGGTAAATCAATCAAATTGTAAATCAATATTTTCGAAGCAAAGCCAGAGTTTTATTTCAACGATATAATAATAAAAGATACACAAACTATGTCTCTTAAATTCAAAAGTTAGCTATTTCCTTATTTGCCTATTTTCGATAACTGCTTTATTTTTAGGGATATTTAAATTTTAAAAATAAATTTTGCATGTATAATGTACTGAATTGTCGGTATCATATTAGACTGAAAGTATAAAAAACATCATTCTTCACAAAACCGAACTAACCATTTACAGCTGTTACTAAATGATCAACATATAATATTTGATGTAGTTTCGTTTCCTATATCCTCCCCAACCAGATCAACCTCTGTGTGGGTTTTTCGGTATCAAATTAGACTGAAATTACTAAAAACAAATTATTCTATTCTTCAGAAAACCTAACTAACCATTTACAACTGTTGCCAAATGTGCAACAGAAAATATTTGATATAGTTTCGTTTCCTGCATATAGTAGTAATTAACATACTTTTAATTTTTTATGGTATATATCAGATTATTTTCAATATAAGTATTCAATTGGTTGAATAATAGATTTTCAACTATTTACCTTGAATCTTAATTAAACATAAAATTATACTCAAACAAACCATTATAATAGGTGGATTTATCTTCTTGAGCAAAAGAAATTGTTATTTTTAAACTCGCATTACAATTTCCATCTTTAGTGTTTCTTGCAAGTTTTTTTTTATTTCTGAATTAAAAACATTGTATAAATTTCAATGAACATTCATCTGTCCATTTACACATGAAATATAATCGTGTTTTCATTAACATGATTTCATGCAACGACCACAGTATGATAATAATTATAATTACGCTAAAAATATCTTTCATTAAGTATCTTCCAGTTATTATAATGTCGTCCATCATCAATCAGGTTAGGTACATGCCCCGAATTTTTTAGCGCAACTAATCTGTCGTCACAAAAGTTTCTTGAGGATGATCGATCACACCTTACCTGTTTCAAAATTGAAACTCTGCCCTGCATACAAATGATTTGTTGGTTATCTTGTCTTCGATGCTTCCTTGTTGGAAATCGGTAGCGTCCAGCTTGTCCAAAGTCGGATCTAAAAAGGCGGAGTGGGGCTCTTAAAGATGTTTTTAAATGTTCCACTACTGCCGGTGCGGAATAATAATCGTGTGATTTCTCATTAATACAGTGTTGGATTCATGTTAAAATAGGTGTATTGTTGATCGCTATCTGCATGATGTATGAAGTAGACTCGACAAAATGGAATATGGAAGGTTAAACTGTCTAAAACCGGAAACCAGGAGTAATTGTTCATAAATAAATTACTACTTCTAAAAAAAGTTATAATAAATATTAGGTGTTGTTTAAATTAAATGATCATAAAGCAAATTAATGAATTTCTTTAATGAATTTTTATTTTTATAAGGCGGAACTCTGATCAGTGTTTCAATAAAAGAGTCAACAAGTTGTGATTGATTATTGTCAGTGTAAACTGCAATCTTGGTTATTTATGTGAATTATAGATTTAAAAAAAAACTTCATAATGGAGAGGTTATAGAAATAAACATAATTAATTAGAAGATGATGACGAGTTATAAAATAATTTTTTAATGAACTTAAAATGTAACCGTAATATTTGATTTAGTCAAACAATATTTCTTTTATTTAAAATAAACCTGCTTTATAGAGGAAGTGATAATCCTGAAAGGGAAATGAAAAAAAAAAACTGATTTTTTATAATAATTTATTAGATAAACTAAATAAAGTTTTAAATTAGAATTTAATAAATAAAGTTTTAATTAGAATTTAATAAAGTTTTAAATAATAATTTAATTTAATAGAAATAAATTATAATTTTTAATTTCAATTAATTAGCCTATATTCATTTAAAAATTAATTTCTGTTTATAAATATTAACTAAGATTCTGATCTTAAATTGAATATTCGACATAATTCAATTTTCATAAATTGAATATTTAACGTATAAGGCATAATATATAATACCTCGAATTTCCACTATTTTTGTAACAGTTAGAATTAATGCATGCATTATAATATATTGAGAGAATAGTGAATATTTACCTCTATTCTTCTAATAAATTAAAATGAAAGTAATAGAAAGCACAAATTAGAATTTATTCTTAACAAAATTCGTATATACTAGAATTCATTATAAATTATTGTTAAATAAAATAAATAGTTGATAACTAATCCAAAAGTTTAGAATTTTTCAGTTAATAACGCATTTTAAAAGGAATTAAAGCTTTTATTTCACTTACGAAATATTAACCTTAAAACACTCTAAAAAATAGACTGCAAAATAATAGCAAAAACAGTAGTGGCATAATTAGCAAGAAAACTAATGAATATACAAGTAAATTAATGTTTAAAAATTTTTTTAAAATAATTTTTTTATGAGAACACCTGTTTCAATGACAGCTGATACAGCAAAAATGCAAAATTAATAAAATGTATTTAACATGCTGGCATTGATTTGTGAAAACTTGAAAATATTTTTGGAGAAAAATACTGAAGCTTCATAAATTTTAATGATGTGTAAGTTCATTATAAAAAGCGAGCAGATTTTGTATAAATAAAATAAGATCCTTTTGAGTAATACTTTTGTAAAGCTTGATATACTCTCAAATCCCATGTTAAACCAATCTGAAAATAATGGCTCGCAAATTTTTTTTAACTAATCAATTGAAATGTAAGAATTGTACTCCATTATCTGAACTTTAAAACAGATTTTCAGTAGAATTAAATGCACAGTGAAGATAATGATAAAAAAAATCTTTTAAGTAAAATGTAGAAGAAAAAAAACTTTTATGTTGATCTCCACAATCCAATTTTATCATTTCTTATTTCTTTCTAACGTGATTGCTTAAAATATTAATAATATATTGAATATTTTTACTCTAATATCTATAAAGAGTAAATATTATTAAAATATTAATAATATTTCTCATTTCTCAAAATTAATATCAGATCATTAATATTCGTAAATATTATAGCTGAAAATTTAGCTTCTTCCTTTCAAGGGAGAATACATATTTCAATTATATTTATATATTATAACTACCTCGGAATAGTTTAAATAAACGTTTCCATGTTTATAATAGCTTTTAGGATAAAATCTTTCATATAAAAATAATGAATAAATATATAATTTGCAAAATTCCTCTAATTAACAATAGAAAAATTATTACCATTCAATTGGTAAATCTCATCTAATGTATACAGGAATAAATAATTATAAAATAATTGATAAAGTTATCTAATGTGTAAGAAAAAATAACATAACTGTTTCATGTTATATTTATTTGCAGAACTAAAAATAACTAAAAACAATGTTGAATACAAAATTTAAACAACAACAACAAAATGGAATCTACGACATCAAATTTAAAGTTATCATGTGCGAACATTATTATTTTTTAAGTGATTATTTGCTTTAATCAATTTAAGTCATTAACCAGTTTAAACTGGTTTGAAAAAATTACGAGACATCTCTCTCTCTCTAATGATAATTTTTTAAAACTTTCATTTATAATTTTTCTAGCTGAAAAACAAAGTTTTGAAGCTCAACCGATTTTGAGATTTAAAAAAAAACACAAATAATTTCGATGAAAAGTTCGTTATTACTGGAAGCCATTTTATATGTGGTAAAATCCATTGAACGCAATGCAGATTGATATTAAAATTATATTCTAATATTTACAGTATTTTAAGAAATACAATTAGTAAGAATGCGCTTATGATATCGTTAAAGAATAAATGTAAATGGCGTTTTACAAAATTGCGATTAAAACTGAAAAAGAATCCCAGATGAGAAAAAATGAAGATAATTTTTTGAGAGCGAGATTAATTATTTAAAAATAAGATATCGTAAACAAATTGGAAGATGACGTCATTTCAAAGAACGAAAAACAAAAGGAAATGATAATACATTTAATTAAATATCTCAAACAATACTGGCAAACAAACCTCAAATGTTATGGGTCTGGTGACTCGCTATCTACCAATGAAAGGTTGGTTGGTTGGGTTTTTTGGCACAAGAGCCATTCCTGGCTATACTGCGCCAATCATATGGTTTTACACATAAGAAGATTAAAGAGAACAATTATAAAAAGGATGAAAGTGTAGCATAATTAAACAGAGACAGTTTGTGTAACAATAAGGATAATTTTTTTAAATGTATAAGCAATGGTTCTGAAGCAAAGTCAGATGTTAATTTTTTAAATAAGCAATAAACAAGTAAATAGAATTAAATGCACGTATAAAAACCAATTGCCTTTAAAAAGGAAAAATATGCGGGTGGTGTTTCTCACCCACCAAGTCATGCTAGTTTGGAGAAGGTGAATGAAAAAAAAATACTGAAGATGAGAGTTAAAAACCGGACATTCAATCAAAATATGCTTCACATTAAAATCGGTAGAACAGACAGGTGCTCTCTCACTAAAAAGGGGATGACGATGTGTGAATCGAGTACGCCCTATACGAAGGCGAGTCAACGCTATCTACCAATGAAAAAACGAAAAAATTTTGCTTTGAAATTTTGGAGGCACGAAAACCTCCTAACCAAAGTTCTCACATGATAAAAATTATTGTTTCGTATAATTGTTTAGTTAGAGATCTCTGCCCTTTGAACAAACTGCATGGCGTATAAAACAAACGTTTTCATGGAAATATTTAAAAATTATTTCGGAATAATAATTATAGAAAATAAATCATTATATTTTTAATAAAAAAAAGCTTTTGAAAATTCTTTCCTAACCATTAGAAAAATATAACATTTCTGAATAACAACTGACCCTCTGATTCTGTAGATGCAGAGAATTCTTGACTTTAAGTATCCATATTGATAAATACACATCAGTGGTTTACATTATCGAATACATAATTCAAATATGGTAGCTCTGGGCTAGAAAAGAATAAAATAGAGAGTAACATGGAAGCCTGACACATCTATCGTGAATTGTAGCACCCATTTATTGATGGACAAGTCCATCGTCCCGCCACGTGCTTGAGATGCGAGTCACGTGGCATTTCGGCTCTTGGATGTCCATCCATCAATCCAGTACCGACAGGCGTTGCTCCAGGAAGTTTGTCACTTCTTGGGCTTCGAACGATTCCTCATGGACGCTTAAGGGTTGCAGAATAATTGGTGTCTCTGTGGGGATTCTTGTCGGTTCCGGCAAGTGAAATAAAAGATATGGGACGCCCGCTCTTTGTCTATGGAGAAAGTGTGTAAACTTTAAATGGTTTTAAGATTTATAGTCGGTTTCATCAATGTGGTAAATAAAGGTATTAGATTTAATGATCGAGATATCTGCGGCTTTTACGATAGGAATTCGTGTAATACATTCGGGTTTGTTGTTGTTGTTGTTTGTTAGTTTGTTCTTATCCCAAATTCTTGGGATTTTTTTAAAAAAAAAATCAATAAACTGTTTATCTATCTTTTATTTTGTATTCCCGCTTATCTACAACCTGGTTTTTCCGTAAATAAAATGCAATTAATTTTTTTTACAGTGCTTTAGAAGTATTAAATAATAAAAGTTTTTTGCCGTTCATAACTAAGTTTCTTTAATGAAAAATGCTATTAATATAATAAAGGAAATAAAAAGCAATAACAAAAGTGAAGACATAATTTTTTAAATTATAAAGCAGCATAAAATCTCATGAGTTTATCTTCCCAATGGTAAAGGACAGCAGCTAATTCAATTAATTTCAAAAATTTCAATGGAAATTGATAAAAAAATACTATTATCAATCATTCTTTAAATGTACTGATTATTAAAAGAACTATAAAACAAATTATAAAATATTTTATGCCGGGCTCTGGAACGCGTCTTCTTTGTGTTCTGGGTTCGGGCTTGGTTGTTCTTCTGTGAGATGTGTGAATGTGCCCCCATGTAAAAAGGGGTTGTGCAAGCGAATGTGTTGAGTGAGTAGCTAAGTCGTACTCTTGGCCCTAGTTGGCGCTACTTCAAAAACAAGAGATGCTCCTTTCGGCTTAAATCTGCTGCTGTTTCAGCGGGGGACTTGTCCATAGAGAATTGCTATAAGTAATAATAACATAAAATATTTTATAATTATTCTATAATACTATAAAGCAAAATGTTTCAAACCGATTGGTAAGAAACAGTTTTTTTAACATTTCAAATAAAATAACATGCCAAATGTAACTATTTATAAATAAAAAAGATATTTTTAGTTTGAAATTTCAGAATTTTGAGATTATTGAAAGTAAATCTAAAATTTTATTGAAAATGAGCTTATTTACTAAAATTATGTACAACATTATTCTTCATTTTAATTAAGAATTTGGTTTGATTTGCTTGACATTATTAATATTTTATGCAAAACATTTCTGCTACCTATCTCTTAACTTGTTTGCCTGAGTAAAAATCAAAGTGAATGTACTGATCATAAAATTTTTGTCATAAATTTATATTGTAGTATAATGCATTTTTATATAATTTTAATATCTTCTTCCTGAGTGATACCAAGATTCAAATCATAAATAGATATGCACTCAAATCGTGTTCAAGATGCAAATTGTAATGAATGTTTAATATACAGCTACGTAAATTCTAAGAGATACCAAGGCAAATATACACTGTGTAGATCTGATAAAAGATTATTATTAACAAATTTTACTCAAAAATTGTGATAACATTGAAGATATATTGAAACATTACTTAAATGGATGTAATTACGTAATTTATGGTCTCAAATTTCCAATGATAAAATCTCAATATCCCGACAAAAATTCTGAATTTCTTTTAGCATTTCCTGAAGAAATCCAAAATCGACATTGAGTAAGGAGCCAATTTTCTTTTATTTATTGCATTGTATTACATAATGTATAATCATTTACATGAAACAATAACAGTTACATAAGCAATTCTAAAGTTTCCATTTCTTGAAGGTAGGGTGTAATTAAGTAATCCAGCATGAAATGGGCTACTTTATCAACTTTTGTCTACCTCCTTTTTAAATCATAAGATTAATGAGAGCAACCTTCTGGAATCTTTGCAGACATTGCAACGATTATATTGAACTAATAATGTTATGAAAGTATCTGTATTTCACCCAATCTTTTTACATTTTTTGAAAGAGACTATAAGGAAAACCACAAGAAATATTAATTAGTACCTGATACTCAAAAAAACCTACGCCTTTATGATTTCACTCAATAAATCAGTCTAAATTTCGTAGACAGGCTAAATAAGAAAATTTATTTGTAAAATTTTTTTATATTAAAAATAAGAACCATAATAAGAATAAATATCAGAATGTATGATGCAATTGTAGAGAAATCATATTAACATATTATAGATAATTATGATCGGAAAACCATCATAAAGGGAAATTTTGTTTAATTTCTGTGTAGAATTACCTAAGATTGCAGAGTAATATAAATGTATTTTTTGTGATATTTTACAATAAAACAAATATCGCAATTATTTCGAACTTTTCTAGACCAAATATTTTGTTCTTTCTCTTCTGTTTCAGTCAATAATTTGAATAATTTATTTCAATTTCTGAACATATTATTTATTACAAGATTTTTAAAATATACGTTCTGACTTGTATTCTTTGAATTTAAAAAAATGGCAGTCTGATATAAAGATAATTATATTTAATATTATAATTTTTTCACTAAAACGACTTCTAGTTATAGAAGAGTTAAAAAAAAAAATTTTGTTTGGGGGGGGGGGGGGTAAATGTATTTAACTTTTTAAGCAGGAATTATTATTCGACCGTAAAAATAATTAAATATTAAAAATAAATTCAGAAATGCTTCATGTTTAAAATTATTCATCTAGATTAATTTATTATTTAATTTGTTTATATAAATCAATTAAAATTAATGATTTATCATTAATTTTTATTCAAATCATGTTAATATTTAGGAATATGCAAAATGACCACAAATAACCCCATAGGGTGATAATTAAAATCAAATTATTCAAATAATGCAAAATAATACTACAGGACTTGAAAGTGTTAAATATTATTTCGTAAATTTTGAATCTGATTAGATGAAATGTAATTTATTAAATTGCGTCATTATTATTGCGAGTCAATATATTACGGAGCATTTAGTTATTATAGGTAACAAGGAAATTAAGAAATTTGTCATAAATTTAATATATTATACGCACACACGCACACGTACTTATTATTAGTAAAGATCCAATTGTAGTGATGAAATTATTTATTGAGGTGAAAGTGATCCATGGAAATATCCATTGAGTTTGAGTTCGGGATAATGTTCTCGTACGTATTTCTCCTTTTACGATATGGTGTACAATATAGTGTCCATTTTGCTTTACTTGTTTTTCATTTTCTCATTGATCGATAAGATGTGAAATTGATACTTATTTGCAGTTTCAGGTTGAAAATCAAATGGTATCTGTGTGCTGCCTTTGACCTTTGGCTTTACTGCAGGGCATTAGGTAATTTAGGCTTGACAGCATGCCATTATCAAACATAGTCAATTGATTAAAAAGGCACCTTAGGTGTTGTTTTTGTTGTTGTTTTGTAATTAACTGTTATTTCAATAAACATGATACCTTTCGCATTTTTTGGCAATCAATTGCTAGTTGCAATAAACACGACATCTCGAACAACTTTTTACGTGATGGATCGCTTCCATGTTGTTTATAGACAACACCTACCAATAAAGTCATAAAAAAATATTTGAGCTTGATGTATTATCATGTCAGAGCATGATGTTGTTTTGGGGTTGAAGTTTTTAGCGTCAACAAAAAACCCTAGCTGAAATTTTTTATTATTATTATCTGCATGAGCATCTCAAAAAATCTGGGTTTAATAACGCTTCGCCATTGCATTTAAAAAAGCTCTGATTTAAAAAAAAATAAGCTAATGACTACAGCAAATAAAACCTAAAAAAATGTCATTTTGAGCACGTGATTATATGAAATGAAGTAAACAGGAAATGCTATATTTTTTTAACAATAAAGGCGAGACAAAGTTTTTTGGAGCGTTTGCAATATTAAAGGGACTCATTCAATGAAACAATTCAAATGAATAAAAATATAATTTAACTTGCCCGAGCACGCAGTCTATGACCGTTCAAGAAATTATGTTCTGACGTAATACATTGAAATATGCATAGCAGATTTCATTTTAATCTTGATTTTTTATCGTATTCTACGAATCTACTAACAAATACAATGACAGAACAACAAATGATAAATATTATTCAGATTTGAATCAAGTCAAAATTCGCGATGAATAAATCATACATGAGATTTGATTAATCTTATTTACTTCTATTTTGAGTAATTTTTCTCATATACATTGATGGTCAGACAGTCAGAAAGAAATACAGATGAATTTTGCGCCTAATTTGGCATTTCTGGGATTCTGATGTAAAGATAATATGTCGATTTTTATTAATCTGATTTGCCTCGTTTTAGTTATAATGTTCACATACTGACAAAAATTATTTCATTTTTTTTAAAAAAATTAGATGTTTAAAAGGAAGAAGTTTATGAAAATCACGAGGTTGGTTTCTTTGCGGATAACAATAGTTTTCACATTACTATAAGTTGATGTAATACATTTGCAGGAACTTACGTATTACACCGTCTTTGCCAATGATCGCCAACGGTTTTGTAACTTTTTGGCGATGTATTTAAACTTGGCAATAAAGATCAATGTATTACACCATTGCCGGATTGTCATAATTGGCTATAACTTCAAATTTGGCGATAAAGTTGGGCGGTATTATACGTAAGTTCCCATTTGCCTTCTCATGACACAGATTTTAAAATTATAAATTTACCGATAACTGGATTTTAAATAAAATTTCTTAAGTCAGATTAAAATACAAAAGAATCATAGAAACACACTGCAACAATAGCATCATTTTGCAACAGAATTAAAGATATATGTGCTTTTTATGAAACAATAAAGTATTTTCCAACCAATCCCTCCAAAAAAGATCATTGCATATTCCGAATGAATTTCTTTTTCATAGTTGCAAAATACACTGATATCGTGAAAGCCACCTGCGATTGCATGCGCGGTGTGGTGCGACGTTAATTCCCACCCACACGCGTATTGTCACCCAAGAGAAACTAAACAGCTCTTTTTCTGTGTCCGTGACACTATTCCATTGGTGAAATGCCGACCTCCCCTCAAAAACCTCTCTCATCTTTAGCCTGCAAACCTTGTCCTTTGAGCGAAACAATTCGGAATTTTAGTGTTTTGTATTCCGATCGCTTTCCAGGAAACCTAATCTCGACAATGGGATTGTGACACATTGTTGTAACAGCTGCCTTGCAACAATGGATGTTCCGAAGACATCTAACAATACCGGCCTTGGAAAATAATCCATTATTGTCATTATTGGTCGTTATTACTTTCCATAATTTGACTGTGAATAGCATCTTTTAAATGTGAGGCGACTCCAGGTCTGTAATTAGAAATGGATGTTTCGAGGAATGTTTTCTCAAAAATCGGTGGTTTAGCTCATCTTATAAACAAAGAAACAATCAAAAATGGCTCCATGATGAAGGAAATACAAGAAATTATGATATAAAGACGGTGGTTAATATGGAACGCATATGCAACACTTCGAAAATCCATTTAGCATCCAAAGAAGTTTCCCCGTTTAATTGCTGGTTTTTGCAGTAAAGTGCTTTATTTCATGAAGCTTTGTTTTAACAGTAATAAAATAATTGTCATTGTTTACTTACTGAAAGTGCGTCTTAAGAGGTAGCGAGGCTGGACACTGCAAGGTTCAATATATTTGTTGCTTTTATTCAGAAAGATAAAACATAGATCTCAATCAAGTTTATATCCAAGCCGGACTTGCTCGTTAGTTAGCCTCTGGTGTTTTTCCTGCAATACAAAGAAATAGGAATTTTTTTTTTTCAAATAACTTTGGACACGATAGTCGAGTTGTATAGTTTTTGTCATCGGAACTAAGAGCTATACCGAAAATTTGCTGTTTAGCGTTAAACTTGATATTAAGATTTAATGTCAGTCAAGTAGTATGCCACGTGATACTGAGATAATTGTCATCTCAGAAATGATAATCATTATCTGACCACGATTCGCTTCAAAATAGCCCTCATATTATTCGTTAATGCAGCTGAACTAAATTAGTATTACTTCTGACTAAACTAAATGAGTGTTTGTTAGTATTTTTGATTAAATTCAGTGCCATCACCATGGAAAAATAATTTGTATAAGGGTCAATTTTTTTCTTTAAAATGGTTTCATCTGCTACTTTATCAACAACAAAAAATGATAATGAAACAAAAAGAATTTTTATAGAAAAAATAGATTCATCACGCGTACTATAAGTTCCTTCAATTTATGAGAAGATTTTCAATTTCTACAAGTATTCTTTATCTCTTGAATTCTCCATTGATTATTCTTCTGACGTGCATAAAATATAATTGATAAAATTTATTATTGAAGAATTGAAATAGACAATTTGGTTCAACACATTTTTTTGTGATACTAATTCTGATTTTAAAAAAAATTCAAATGATATTGAATGTTGGAAGAGACGAGTTTCATTTGAAAGAGTTATATATATATATATAT
>JAOUZG010001186.1:2404169-2425109 GCA_026289955.1 Argiope argentata
TGCAAGTTTGTATTTTTGGAAGCATATAAATGTGATAATTCAAAAAAAAACACAATGACTTAAGTAATGAAATTTAATATATAATATTATGATTACAAATACAGTTTTGATCAAATTTTGGTTTAAATCGATCAACCAAATATTTGGGTCTATTAGGTAATTTTGTATTAAACACATCAAAGTGAATGCCTTTAAGTTGCCTAACCTCGGATCGGTAGTAGGATCTTTTGTAACTTCTGTTCACCAATGACATGCACAATTCTGTAAATAAAAATGCGACCACTCATTTTGTTTACGACCTTGCTCAAGGTCAACAATTTTATGGGGGGGTGGAGGCAGGAAACATTTATTAGAAAGTAAATGAGAAAGTTTTTTTTTGGGGGGGGAAGAAACACCTTACTGTTTGTTTTCTCCGTTTGAATGTGTTTTGGCGATCGTATGTAATATTTAATGAACATTATTATTTTATTTTTTTAAACCGAAAATGGATAACAAGTTGAAAATTTTTAAAGAGTGTTATCTAAAAAAATAAATAATTGGAAATGAATTATTCAAAATATTTTATTATCAGCATGAATTATCATAATATAATCTATCTTTGCTGTCAGTCGGTGGAACTCAAAATTAAATGAATTAACTCAACATCTCAAGGGAAACAACTACCAAAAACAACCTCAAGATAAAATATTAAAAAAGCAAGAAAAAAAAACATGGAACTGCCTATGGAACTTGAAAGTAAAACATCAAATCCAGATCTAAAGAAATGTAATTAATTGCTTTTATGAACTGAGCAGCATTTTGTCGCCATTCATTTAGCATAAATTTATTGGGGACATAATATTCATTCCCGATATCTATGTGATTAATTTGCCCTTATTTATCTTTATGTCATAAAAAATAAGATTTGTAATAATTTTTAAGAACTTGAAGATAAGAGAAAATTCAGCACATTGGAGATATACACAAACCAGTTAATCTTGAAATATTTAATTTTTCTGTGCTGTTACTTTAAATAACAGGTTTGTTACAATTAATAAACGTAGCAATCGTCGTTAAAGACTATGGACTACATTTACTTCTACTAAAGGTATAAAATTGTGAGAGTAAACACGGTAGATATGCATATAACAAGCAATAAATGTTGCAAAAAAGCAAAGTGTTGCCTATACTAATGGCATTTTAAAAGTTTTGATTAAAGGCATTTTTAATTTTAATTACTGCGATATAAAATCCGTAAGACATTGAATTCGTTGTTTATTCTTCATTACCATTCTATTTGTTTAATTTAAATATTAATTAAATGACGAACATTCAATTTTAACTACTTATTTGAAGTTTTTTTGAATCATGTGACTGTGAACAAGTCATTGACTTGTTAAGCATCTGTTCGTCAGTATTCATTAGGCTCCAGTATATTTAGTATTTATTAATTTTTTATTCATTTTATTAAAATGTTTTTAAAAAATAGTTGGAGAACAAAAATGAACTCAGATGGGTCTATACAGTTTTCTAAGTCTTTCTTTAAATGCATTTATAAAGTGATTCATTTTAGTTTCTAAATACTACCAGTTATTATTCTTAAATAAACATCACTCTTGAGAGAAAGCCCAGAACTAATTAATAATTAAAAACTGAATTTATATTTTATTTTCCTTAGATAATTAATCATCCTGAAGAAATTTTATTTATTTATTTTTTACTTTGGAATCTATTACAAATTAAATATTTTGTAATTTTTTAAACCAAAATCTTTATTTCTATAATTATTTCGATTTCGATTTATTCAATTCCGGTTATTTCGATGATGATATTTTTTGCAAATATATTTTTCAGTGATATGTACGCAGTAATAAGCTTCATGCTCACAGAGTTTCTTTACTTGATTTGTATTGCATTTTAATGTGAAAATTTATGTAAACGTTAGATAATAATTTGAAATAATATGCATTTTATTATTACTTATTATGGATTAATATAAACGTTGAGCAGAAGACAAGTTAGTTTATATATCCAAATTAACTGTTTGAGTGCGGAAAAATTCTTGGTATATTACAAGTGAAGCACGATAACTCTTCCCCGCACTCAAGCGGTTAAACAAAAATTGTTTGTGTACAAAATGAATTGCTTATCCGAGATCTAAAAGATTGAAAATTTCGAAAAATAGTTATTTCACTAAATTATATTCCATTAATTGGAAAATAACTTGCTAACAGTTTAGAAATTGTTCGATTTTATTTTGGTGGTATAATATATCTTTTATAATTATCAAAAAAAGTTATTTCTTTTGTTTCAGTTTAAATTTCGGTAGCTACAAATATAAGTACAGCGCTATCAATTTTATAATTTACTTTTTTATTTAAATGTTCTACTTTTAACATCAATATATACCTAGATATTAAGTCTGACTTAATATTTTTAGTTGGATTTGATTCTGATATTCTGGATACATTAAAACTTATTATAAACTTTAATTTATTTCTCTATTGGTTGAATGAAAATTATAATATTTGAAACAATATAGAAATTTTTTAAAAAAGACTAAATCATTATATGAATTATTTGAATGTCTTCGAAATATTTAGTTTTTATATTCATAAGAATGTGTGCGAACTTAATACAATTAAAATACCTCTAATTTGTTGAAGAAGCAAGTGAGAAATAACAATATATATAAGGCCTCCTCTCATTGTACGAATAAGAACGAAAAGATATTTTTAGACATTACATTTCAAAAGTAAACCTTTTTATGATTCTGGCTTTTAAAAATCTTCCATGGTAATATACAGAGTCTTTATGAATAACTTATTTTTGACATTTTTCTCAACTGAAAAAAAAAACTATATAAAAGACTTATCAGTTAAAAAGATTGCCTTCAAAATTCAGATAAAAATTCCAAAGGCTAACGCAGGTTGCCGCCCTTGACAGAATGTCCCGAATAAGCAGTTCATGATGAACTCTGATCATGAGCACAAAGAAGTGGCGGACAGCTTTCAATGGCTCATGAAAAAAAGAAACTCCAATAACAACGCTTTGAGGCTGTCTTCATGTCATCTATTTGTGGCTATTTGTGATCTGATCATTTATCATGCATATATACAACCGAAGAAAGAGAAAAAGAATGACTAAATTCTAGACTATTCAATATCTAGACGTGAAGGCCTCTTCTTGAAATATGTGCAACAAGAATTGATAATCTAAAATTAGCGAATCATGTTTACGATTTTTGTGGTAGTCAATAATATCTAAATAAAATCCCATTGACTGGTGATAAAAAATTATTATTACTTTAGCATCTATTTATAAGAGAATGCATATTTTTAGGATTTATAGAAATCTACTTTATAATTCAATTGTTAAAAATATCCCATTAAAAGTTTGATATACTATTTACAACTTAGGATATTGAAGTTATGCATTCAAGGTCCTCTAAAAAACAAATTAAAATCTCTAAAACTTTCCATTTAATATTCTGCCTGCATTTCTTTAGATAAATAATAGAATTTATTGATTTCTGTTCGATGAAAAAAATAAATTTTTATAAAATTAGAAAAGGCAATGCAGTAGTCTACAAAAAAATAATCTTATAGAAGTATTTTTGATTATTTTTCTAAATATATTTTATTTCCTGAGAACTTTTTATATACTTTTTAATAAAATTAGTGACTGCGAATAATTTAAACTATGATGTAAGAGTATAAAAGATTTGAAAAATGCAAGAACTATTATTTCCTTTGTTATTTAACATGTTATTGTTATTAACAAAACTTTATTGCTAATTTAGTGAATTTAGTAAATCCTTGCAAATGCAACAGTTACATAATTAATAGACTCGCAAAAACAAAATCACATTCAACGAAACCACATTTCTGTAAAAGAAATGTGTTAAGCCTAGTTAAAACCAGAAATATTCTTTTTTTAAATTCGAATAAAAAATAAAAACAAATAATTTTGAGTAAAAAAGGGGAAACTAAAATGAATATTTATTGAAAGGACTTTATTGCTTCTTAATAAGGACGTAATATAATTTTAAAAATAATATAATTTTATCTTGAGACAATAAAAATTTAGTGGTAAGCTTTCAATGTCTCTTATAAAATATTCTTTTCTTTCTTTATTTGGATCAATATCCATTTCAAAATCAGGTAGTTTCTCTACCATGTTTAACAATATGTTAAACTCCTAACATATTATTTAATGTAGTGTAACGTTCCTTTCAATTTCTCTGTTTCCCCTGTTAAATTATTATTAAATTACATTAAAGTTTAATACAAGTTGATTAATGTTTCATCCATGTCTTCTCGAGGATCACGTTCTATTAATTCTTTGATTTATCCTTTTTTTTCTTAACTTAAAACCTTCAACAGCAATGGATTTTCCAATTTATATTATTTTTAACTTCATTTTAAATTAATTAAACGGAAATATTTCGGATTTGTGGACAGCATCTGTTGTAGCTTTGCAACATGTTACTTTGAATGAAATTCCAATATTGGAGAAATTAAATGAAAACAAAAGCTTCGAAATCACGGTAAACAAATTCGTATTCAAAATTTGGTATATGGATTTTCGTATTCAAAATACTGTATATGGATTTTCTTATTCAAAATACTGTATATTAGGTTTTTTGTATTCAAAATGTTTTATATGGATTTTCTTATTCAAAATACTGTATATTAGGTTTTTTGTATTCAAAATGTTTTATATGGATTATCATATTCAAAATGCTGTATGCGGATTTAATTAAAAGTAAATTAAAAGCAGTTCTTATTTCATATTATATATAATTACAGTATCATATTTTAAATATATATTAGGACCTTATGAAATTTAAACCTCAAAAAATGTTACTGTCATTTTTGATCGAAACCTCCCATTTATCAAAATCTGTTTGCCAATCCCACGTTCCAACAAAAGTTATGATATACTTGATCCATACCCCAAATAAATATCGTGTGGATTGCTACATAATGCAGACACTTGCTATATATCTTTTTTTTAAACATACCTGCATCATAAAACACTCATTTCAACATAAAAAACAACCACCGGAAGATGAAATATAAAGGTACTTTTTAAAAATTAGTCTCTATATAAATCCTGTGGAGCAGGTGATCAAGCATAGCTCGAAAAAGAAACTTTTGTGCATCCGCACGAGTAGACAAAGAACAAAAAAAAGAGAGATGGGTGTTCGCCTTTTTTTTATTTATATTCTGCATGCATCTGTTTTTCTGTGTTCCAGGGAATGAACGCAATAATCAACAGCTGCACAGATATTAAAATACAATGGCATATGCGACGTCCAGCTGATTTTGCCGCATTGTACCAATCATCGATTGATGTGCGGCTTTGTGAAAATCATTCGCATCAAAAATAATGGGAAAGAAAGGACACCTCTGGTGAAATGCAAACATTTCTCAATATTTGTTTTTGCGTACATCCGGCACATTTGGTTAGGAAAAAAATTTATTAGGATTACCATTTTAGAATATCATTCATTTCAAAATATAGCATGCAACTTAAAAAAAAGATTAAAATGAAATCTGCTATGCATATTTCAATGTATCATGTCAGAGCATAAATTCGTGAACGGTCATGCACCACTTGCTCGTGCAAGTTAAATTATATTTTGATCCATTTTAATTGCTTCATTGAATGAGTCACTTTAGTATCGCAAACGATCCAAAAAAACTCTGTCTTGCCTTTATTGATTAAAAAAATATCGCATTTCCTATTTATTTCATTTCATATAATCACATTTTCAAAATGACATTTCTCTAGGTTTTATTTGCTGTAGGCATTAACTTATTTTTTTAAAAAAAAATCAGAGCTTTTGTAAATGAAATGACAACCCGTTATAAATATGATATTTTGAGATGCTCATGCAGATAATGAAATTTTTATTTTTCACCTACGGAATTTTGTTGACGCCAAAAACCTCATCCCCCAAACAACATCATGTTCTGACATGATAAAAATATCATCAAATCAATGTCGTAGCAATAGTAGCAAGGTTTAATAACACAAAGAACAAATCAGAGCATATTCTATCAAAACTTTAGTAAGATGCCTAGTTATTCCCTTTTCTACAGTTATAAATTGTTTATTTTTTAATAACTTAAGAAGGGGAATATAATATCTTTGCAAAAACGTAGACATGCAGCTTGAAAAACTTTACTAATTATTTTTATTTAAGTTCATATCAGTATAAGATATATAATATCATCATTCAAATAATAAAAGATCCATTCTACTAGCAAAAAAATAACTGAAAATATTGTTACGATATCCTATATTAATTAAAATATTCCCATTTTAGAGAAGTATTTCTAAAATTTTAAAACCAGAATCTATCAAATCTACTAAATATAAACAAACATGAATAAGAATACTGAAAATTCGATGGTGTAAGAAAAAATTACAAGAGCAATATATTTTAAAAATATTACAAAACTAAAACGGAGATTTTAAACAATGGGTATTATGTATAGTTGAAACATAGAAAGTCCAGAAACATTTTTAGTGTATTTCTCACCTTTCTCTGCATTAATTATAATATAAAACAAAATATTAGCATTATATACTCATTGACTTCTTGACTTGCACTATTTATTATAAGTTTTCTCTAAATTGATCATTTAATTCACTTTTTGTATTTATATTAGTCTTAACTAGTCAGACAACATCAATTAAAAGCAATTTTCTTTATGCAACAATATTACTATTTGTCGAAATTTGAGTTATGACTATTACATTTCGTTTTGGTAGGGAAATTTTTCTTTAAGATTTATAATTAGTTTTTATTAATTATTATTTATTGGTAAAAATAAATTCTAATTTTAGATAAAGTCACTTTTCATCATTTTTTTATTTTGTATAGTAAGAGTCATGAACATTAATTTTTATTACTATTAAATAATATTTTATTCGAACTAAAAAGTTATCTTTTATGTTAAATGAAATATTTTTTAAAATATCTATTAATTTAAATTGATTTTTGCTCTTTACTTAATTAACTCTTAGTATTCAAAAGTTTTAAATATTAATTATCGTTTCTAATAAAATATTTTAAAAAATTAATTTTCATGAAATGTAGCTAAAAAAAATAAATTTCTTCATAAAACTGAACATTTTTGTTGTGTTTTTCGAATTTCATTGACAGGGTTTTCATTCTCAGTTTCTAAATTCAATAACAGATTACTTTTAAAACTTTATTGCTCTATTCGAACCACTCAATGAAAACTACAATGTTCTATAGAAACAAAGGAATATTGCAAAATGTATCAACTGCTAGAGAAGAAACGAGAAACCAGAGATTAGAAACTTAATTATTCTAGTTGCGCTAACCACCACTAGATGGCAGAAGTACTGTTCTCTGAGAATCTCATCAACTGCACAGAGAGCACGAAGTTTTTCTTCATTCATTTTTGCTGAAGTGCATTTACGATATGCTTTTTAAAACCAGCTTCTTTTTGCCCACAGTTTTTTTTTAAAGCTAGACATAGCTATTCAGAAAAATAAAAGTATACATTCCGCTAAAAAATTATAGATTTACACTGTAAAAAGTTTTTAAAAAAAAAAGAAAAAGAAGAGGAAAAAAGTAACATTAAAAATTTTCGTATCTTCGAGCTAATTGTTTAAAAAAGATGGGCAAAAATATCTAATTTTACTTTACTTTTTAATACATACATTTCAGTTAAAATTAGGATGGGATTAAAAAGCTGAATTACATAAAATTTCTGTAATTATTCGTACATCAAGGTCCTATTATTGGGTTCTTATAACTTGCATTTTAACTTAATATTCTTAAAAGAATATCTGAAAACTGCAAGTAGCGTGATACAAATGCATGATATAAAAAATTGCATATATGTTAAAAATGTAGACCGATAGAGTAGAGCTATGAATAATTATTATATATTAGATTCTCCTTAATTTCAAAGTTATTTAATAACTATATTTACTTACAATTATAATTTAGGCTCCGTTTCCTTTTTTTACTATTTCAAATTAATTGACCATTTTAATTCCTATTTAAAGCTTGAAATCAGTAGTTTATTTTTAGTATTTACATCTCATTAAACATGAATTTACTTTTTCTTTCTATATAAGCAGCCTGATTCTATTTTCTTACTTAACTAGAGTGTTAACGTATTTTTCCTTCTCATGTATAGAAAAAAGACCAATTAATGTATACTTGATGAAACATAAATCTTCTAGTGTAATGCTGTTTTAGATTTTGATTCAAAATCTAAAATTTGCTTAACAAATATATTTTACTTAGCAAAATAAATTAATATATTTTCATGGCATGTTGAACTTCTACTTTTTACAATTATGTAACACCTCTTAACATTATTTATCTCAAATAAAAGTGTTCAATTAATCTTCCTTCATTAATTTTATATTTTATGAATAAAATTTTAAAGATAATATGTCTTACAATTATAATCGTTACAAATAAGTTTTGTATTTTATTTCTTTGATAATTTTGTGTTTTACGCGTAAAATTTTCTTACCAATTGTCAATTTTTTTAACTTATAAAATTAGAATTATATTAGTCGGAGGGCAATCATGACTTTTTGGTATTATTATTATTATGAGTTTTAAGGAGCAATGCTCATAAAGTTGATATAAATGCAAAAAAATGTGATAAAACTGCTGTAAATGTGTAGAATAAAAAATAATTGAAATCAGTCAGTAAAATTTTATGGAATCCAAAATGCTCAAATTTTTAAACTAGTATGCTCATATTTAACTCCTATTAAATTAAATCTTGCTTATTTAAATTAAGATTTTAAGTAATCAGGGAATGAAATTTATATTTAAATGATCTTCAAGTTATTTATACTATAGATAAATAGTTTAATATTAATTTATGACATTTTAATATCTTAATGAAATTAAAAATAAGCATAAAGATTGTTTCTGCTTTTTAACACGAATTTTCTTTTGCCTTTTATATTAGTTTTTTTAAAAGTTGATTTTATATCTTTTTACACATTTAAAACAACTCTGTGTTAAACATAATGTTATCATTTAGAATCTCATGTTGTAGTGAAATTCACAAAACTAGAATTTTGTGAAAAAAATATGCATCTTTAATTCAGCTATTCTGTTGTTTACATAATTCTCAACGAATGTATTTTAAACGTCCGCAACTTTAAATAACTTTAGTATTATATATTTCTAAACAGAAATTACTTTTCCTTTTTCACATTTATGTTTTGCTGAAATAGAGATAAAAAATTCGTTAAACATCTTTAGATAAAAAAATCCGTATAGGTTTGAACGCTTTAAATAAAATAAATTTTATCCTAATATTCAATCCAAATTAAATTTAATCTCAAAAAATATATTAAACGAAAAAAAACAAAAACAAATGCTATTTTATATTCTATTAACTCTCCACACTATAATTTTTACATTTATATTATTTTTCAGTGTTAAAAAATCTGAGATCTGTTAATCTCATAAGAAACAGTTAGAGTTATGCCCGAAATGCCATAACATTCAAATACTAAATAAGTTTTAACTCTTTTTCAACCACCACAGATTAACTGTCCTTGTTAGAGATACTTTCGCTCTCGATTTTAAGATAGAAATGCGATTTCGTATCCTCTTTGAAAGATTTGCCCTGCGGAAACGGATGGAAAGTTTTGCTGGAGGATGCTTTCGCTTTCCGGCTCAATACCATTGACGAAAGCTATGACGTTCATCTAGCATACTACCAAGAATCAATTGACACTGACTGCATTAAGATCTTTATAAAAATATGCTTTTAATATTGCACGCGTGCCATGAAATTGATAATTCGCATGAATTGGTGCTAATTGCAGTTGTTGTTTTCAATTCCAATCAGCCAACTATAAATATGATCCCATTTGCTAATATTATGTATATTCATTTCTTATGTATTGGTTTCATTAAAAATGTGTTTTAGGGAAGTTGAATTTTTAATCATTTCTGTTTTACATCAAAACTGAAATCTTAGATGAATGCATGAATGAATGATTAAGAGATGCATAAATATAATGGATAAACTTAGTTATCCATTAGCAAAGCAGGTTTTCTAAAATAGTACGAATTAAATCTATGCCATAACTCGAATATTCTTAACAGAGGAAGTCATTCAGGTAATCAAATTGTGCATATGATTGCTACCAATATTTTTGAAGTCGGTCAAATTCAAATGAAGCCAATATTTCTATAGATGATCAAATTGAAATGCAACCAATATTTCCGTTTAAGAAATTGGTAGCCAAAGTGACAAGTAAAATTTCTTTTTTTGAAAAATGTTAGGATAACCATTATGCTTATGATAATAATAACATTTACATATCTTATATTGTAAAGTGGATATAGTTAATTATGTATTCTCAATTAAATAATATAGAAATATTTAAAGGTATGATCTCTTGAAGAAACAGACTATGATGAAAATATATTTAGTATAAGTGCCTATATATTATTATATATGAATTAGTATTTTCAAATTGTCTTTTGGGCGAATAATATAACATTTAAATTAAGAATGCAAAAAGACAATTCCAAAAGTAAATTAATGATTCAAATTGTTGTCTAATTATAATGTGATTCGATTCGATTTGATTAAGTTTGGGTGCAAAAAAAAAAAAAAAGATTATTTTTAACTATACGCCAAATATTTGGTGTTGGCCTAAATTTTGTTCAATAAAATTAACTTAAAAATTCTGTGTAGTATCAGATTGATACTCAGTTAAAATATTGTTACAGAAAGAATACTATTTTAAAAATATATTATCAGATTAAACAGTAAAAACCAATAATTTTTAATGTAATAAACTTCTGAATATGAAATTTCTGAAAGAGTTTTTTTAAGATGATAAAGAAAGAACAAAAGCAATGGATACGTTGGCTAATAAAGTATAGTCCTTTTGTTACAACGCAGATAACCGGCTTTTGGTATTAGAATATTGCACATCTGGTGGTGGTTCTTCTATCAACAAATACCTATTCGTGAATCAGTGTGGTACATTCTTAATTGAATAATATTTTCTATGCAAACTGCGTTAAAAAGAAATAAAATGCTTAAATACGAAAGACTTTGATTTTAATTCATCTCAGTTTTTCAAAGCTAGGGGAAAGCAAATCAACAAAAAAAGTTTAACTGCAAAGCGTGCGAATTGGTACATTTCTTTTGCAATGAAGGAAATTGTTATTCAAAAATAGCTCTCAGATATACAATATAATATAATAAAGTTGATGTATATGAGTTTAACGCAATTATGAGGTCGCAAATCAAACACATATGCATTATTTTAATATGAAAAATAGTATTTAAAATTGTATAATTTACTTATATTATGTACAATACGTTGGGAGACAGAATACTTAGAAGTCAAAAATTAACTTTTGTTGCTGTACAATCAGAATTTTTCTGTTAAGTTTTGAACTGTATAAATACTTTTAAATGCAGAAGAAAAGATATCCTTCTAAAAAACCATTTCATAGTTCATATTTTAAGATTGTCTATAAAAATTGCGAAAATGATTTTACTTTCAACTTTGTATTTCACATTTAAAGATTGCTCAATGATATAAATGTCTAACTGTCATATGAAGAGCTATTTTTTGGTATAATTTCACAAAAAAAAATGAACAAACCTAAAAAAAATAAAATGGAGAAACAACCGCAAGAAATAATAACACTATTATCCTATGTTTTAAAATAAAAAAAAACTGCCATCGTTTAATATTACCAGAAAGAAAAAAAGCCGCAAAATTTATCAATTGAGTGTGTTCCATCCATTTTTTAAACCCGTAACCACCACCTGATATTTTCTCGGAAAGTCCTGAGGCATTGTAGAACAGACTATCTGTTATCCGCAAGATTACCCACACAGTTTAACCTGCTTTTGTATTGCCAAAAATAGACCCACGACTAATAAATAAACAAAAGTTAACAACCCGTTTCGGAACGGCTCGTGACAAAAAATAAAAAAAAAAAAAAAACCAAACAAAATAAAAAAATTCCTAGAAGAAAATGAAATGCCGATGTTTCATCACGAGTACATTATTATTACTACTTCTTTTCTATTAGCTCGTAAAATCCAGCGGAGCATCTCTTCTTACGTTCTCCACTTTTTACCATGGGAACTGATCGATTATTTTTACTCCATTTTTTAACGGTTTTTGGATATCGAGAACGATGAGTAGTGGAGCTGCTCAAGCAAATATAAATAAGCACCTCATTTTAGTGGATTTTACTCCAACAAATCCGGTTGGGATTTTCATAAATCTGGAAAAGAAAAATTGATGTGGACATCTTACAACTTCATTATAAGGATTGTATTAAGCATTTTTATATCGTATGTGATCAAATAGTAAATATGATGTAAAACATGATGTTCCATAATAACAAAATACATTTAGTAAAACTCGTTTTTTTTGTATATACATTGTAAGTATGCAATGATTCCAGGCATCTTTGTTATAAATAGAGGGAATGAATAAATTGATCCATGCATCTTTGGTGTAAATATACGGAATGAATGTTTTGATCCAGACATCTTTGGCATAAATATATGAAATGAAAGTATTGATTTCAGGCATCTTTGGCATATATATATTTGGGATGAATGTATTGGTTCTAGGCATCTTTGGCATAAATATATAAAATGAATGTATTGATTTCAGGCATCTTTGGCATAAATATAAAATTAATGTATTGTTTCCAGGCATTTTTAGCATAAATACATGGAATGAATGTATTGCTCAGGCATCTTTGGCATAAATATGAAATTAATGTATTGTTTCCAGGCTTCTTTAGCATAAATACATCAAATGAATGTATTGATCCAGACATTTTTGGTGTAAATATATTGTAATTAATGTATTAATCCAAACATCTTTGACATAAATATATGAAACGAAAGTATTGATTTCAGGCATCTTTGGCATAAATATATAGAATGAATGTATTGATCTAGACATCTTTGGTCTAAATTTATAGAATGAATGTATTGATCTAGACATCTTTGGTCTAAATTTATAGAATGAATATATTGATCTAGACATCTTTGGCATAAATATATGAAAGGAAAGTACTGATTTCAGGCATGTTTGATGTAAAGGAATGGAATGAATATATTGGTTCCTGACATCTTTGACATAAACACATGGAAGGAATGTATTGATTTCAGGCCTATTTGATATAAGTGAATAGAATGAATGTATTGATCCAGACATCTTTGGCATTAATATATGGAATGATTGTAGTGATTCCATGCATCTGCGGCAAAAATATATAAATTGAATATACTATTCCAGGCGTCCTTTGCATAAATATATGAAATGAAGGCATTGATTCCAGGCATCTTTGGTGTAAATATATGGAATGAATGCATTGATTCCAGGCACTTTTGGCATAAAAATATGAAAAGAATGTATTGTTTCTAGGTTTCTTTAGCATAAATATATGAAATGAATCTATTGATTTCAGGTATATTTGATGTAAATGTATGGAATGAATGTATTGATCCAGACATCTTTGGTATTAATATACGGAATAAATGTTGATTTCATGCATCTGTGGCAAAAATATATATATTGAATATACTGATTCCAGGCGTCTTTTGCATTAATACATAGATTGAATGTATTAATTCCGTATATATTTGATATGAAGTACATTTTAAGAATATATTGAGATAAAACATTATTGAAAGTAATGACACTTTATAACACGGAATAGAAAAATTGGAATTTTCTCTGTATACTAATCAGTAATAATTAACTGCTAATAGATTTGAACGCTATTTGGTTACAATTTCATAAGTTTTTATTAGTAAATTGATATAATAAGTATTTAAAACCTGTTAGTACTTCTTACAAGATATAAAATCATGAATTCACGACATTAAATTTTCCATGTGCAAATGCAATTTATTTCTAAAGGTTCATGAGCAGTAATTTGTCGGTAAGGAAACCAATTATCATCGATAAATTTGGTATATATTATCCCAATATTATAGAAATAATAATAATTTTTTTTATTAATTTAAATGAAATAAATTTATTTAAATTGTAAATTTATTTAATTCAATTTTTAATAACTGAAATTAGTTTTGATTATTTAAATTTCCTAACAACATTGTCTTATTTTTATTAAATTTTCATAAACACTAATGTTTCTGTAGTTCTTTAGTTAATAAAAAAATACAGCTTTGATCTTTTCTTGAAGTAATATTTAGACAAAGGCTGCCATATTTTCCAGATTAAATATTTATAGAATGTCATAGATTCAAAATTCTTTTTCTCGAATTTTCTTTATACATTAAAAGTAATTTTTTTATTTAGCGGTCGTTATATAAAGTAAAATAAATCGTCATACATTTATTTAGAATACATCATGAGGTTAAAGAGTATCTGAATAAATTAATACTTAAAACAATAAAACAAATTTAAAAATTGCAAGAAGTGAAATTTATATTCGGCATTGTGATCACTCCTTGTAACATAATTATTGACATGTTCATTTGGACAAATGTCTCAATAAAAGAAAGAACATATTTTTAGAGTTAAAAATGTATTAAAATACAAAAAATATATACATTTTGGGTCAGTTCTTTCTGTTTGTTTTTTCATAAGATCAAAAATAAAACAAAAAAAGTTTATAATGATATGATATGATTTTAACTCCTAGAAATTCGACTGGTTTTCCCATATTACTGGAAAAAAACTTTCTTATACAGCTCCATTTCCTATTGTGATATATAATTCGAATTTTTTTGAAACATCATGTCTGGTTTTTAAATATGCATAAGAATAAAAAATCAAGGTCACTTGTGATTTATTACAGTGAATTAATATTTAACTAGAGGTTGCATAATTTAATTTTTTTCCGACTAAATCATCGACGAAAACTGAGATATTTTTATACGCTGTTAATGTCCTGACCAAGCAGCTCATTAATAACTTTTTTTGTGAAAACCAGCCATTGTAAGAAAATTCTGTGAAATAATTATAAAAGCATGAAAATATTTTCTGCAATTGCGTCAACAAAAACCCGAGGAGAAAGACTGAACAATTTTTTCAAGATTTTATAACTCATTAATTTTTACTGACTTTTCTGTAATGTTTACGGCTGCATTAATAATGCATCCTTTGATGCAACGTATTTAATTAAACTAATCTTTTATTAAAATCATTTTTTAAAGTAATTCAAACTTTAGATTTTTAATTAGATACGAAGTTTAAGTTTTCTACCTCTCACAAACAGCTATCGTATGGCATTAATTCTTAAAATAAAATAATATTTCCCGATTGTATTTTTCTCTGACAATAATAAATGCGAATGTATGTGTATTTGGGTCAGCTTACAAGTCAAACCGTTTGACTTAAAAGCTATGAAAGGTAGCACTAATGTATTTTGGAGGGGTAATAATGCACGGCAGTGGTGAAATTTTAATGATTAATTAAAAAGTAATCAGTATTTTGGAGCTTTTGTGTGATAACTTCCAAAAATATTTTTGAACTAATATCATTTTATACCATTTCAGATTTTTTAAAAAAGTTTTTCTTATTCCTTCCAATTAAATTCAATTCAATTTTTGTTAAATTTTGATATATTTTTTATAAATCTAATTTTGGAGAAAATATTTCATTTTAGAATGAAATTCAAATCATTTCCATTGTTTCAGAAAATATTTAATCGTGTTATTTTCCTCTGTTATAAAAATCTAAGAATAAAATCAACAGACTTTGTCTATTATTTGTTCTCTCTATATGCGGAATTAGAAAGTAAAATGTCAGTACTATGAAAGATATTGTGCAATCAGAAAACTGATTACTCAAATAGTTACATTTTCCGTGTTACTACATGAACATTTGATATATAACCATGATATTTGCTATAGAACGATAAATGTCAAACTAAGGAAAAGATTCAAGTGAAGTTGAAACAAAACCCATATATCAAAGAACCAGCTGATAACCCAAAGAAACTAGTGTAATATATAACTATATAAAGAGACTAGTGTAATATATAATATTCCTTATCTTCATATCGGCACTTTTTATGGCGCAGATTGTATAAATCATTTTATATGAAATTCTTAAAAAATTCCTCTTTATTTATCGCTCAAGTAAAAATTATGTTGCATATTTTATATGATATATTGACAAGGACTTTAGTGATCATTAAAGAATTTTTGAGAAAAAAATGATATCTTTTTTTAAAGATTTTAATTCTTGACTTGCATTGCATTGATTCCAATTTGATTGTGGGATTGCATGCAGGAAAGATTTGAATTTTTGTAAATTTCTATTGAAAAATTTCATGCATTTTTTTTTTAATTGAAGGGTATTCTTCTGAATTTTTAACATTTTATTAGTCTACATATAAAATAATAAAAACGCTACTATATAATAATTCAAAAAGATTCAGACAACCTCCAAAGGGGTATCAGACATATCAAGATAAATCAGATGTATTTATGTGGATACGTCATAAGTGCGTGTTAGAGTGCTTTATTTACTCATATTGAGTTAAGCAATACTAACCATTTTTAATCATATTAAAGTTGGAGGTAAAATATGTAGTAGTTTCACAACATTGATGTGGTATGCACGGATTTAGTGAGTAAAAGCAATCAAAACCTATTGAAAGACTTCCAAGCATAAATACTCCATCATAAATTATGGTGTTTAAAACTTAAATCTTTCAGAATTAAAATTCAGCATGGTATGGTCAAACGCTTATGTGTTTCTAGAATCCTATAAAGCATAGGATAATTAAATTTACTTTCGTAAATAATGCTTACATTGATTAACTTTTGATTTCTTCTGGTACATCAATATGTTTTGTACAGTGCGATATTTATATCAATATGTTTTGTATACCAATACATATTATAAAATGAAGTCTTTTGAGAACATCTGCAAGTTGGAACCACAAAAACTCGGGAAAATGGACATTGGAGATATTTATACCATTTTATAGAGCATTTATTGGGGAAGGTTTTAGTGCATTGAAATCACAAACAAAATAAAAAAAGGGGAGCTTTATAATTGCGATTTTAATTTATCCACACATATGCAAAAACCGTAAGCAGCGCATGTGCAAATAGCAAGAGCTGTGGTATGCATATGCGATACATTTCTCTGTTTACGTCTAATTTTATACAGTGATTTAAATATAATTATGCCCGAAAGAAGAAAATCTAACCTCGAAATGATTGTCTCTGTTTTGTCTATTGACATATCATATTTTTACTTTCTTAACAGTTTAAAAATTTCTGAATGAGTGCTGTAAAAAATGTTTTCTAGCTATTTTTGATAATTTCTAAACATATTTATATGTTCGTTCATGTCATATCGGGTGGAAGCTAGATTTAAGTTTAAAGCTAATTTTCTTCTTGTATGCTAAGCCAGAAGCAACGTCGTGCGGGTACTGCTAGTTAGAGATTAATTACTATAAATCAATGAAGAGTTTTTCCAAACAACAGTGTTTCTTCAATTCCAGTTTACTGTATGCTTGCTCTTGCAATGTTCATTCTTCTCACTTGTCTATCAGTGACGTTTGCTGCTTCCTTCGTTATCAATTCGTTTTGATCAATCATCATAATATCCATCTTAATATCCACCAATATCCGATGCATAGTATGTAAATTTATAACATGAGTTGTTTTCGAATTCTGTAACTATTTAAAAATAATTTTTCGAATATTCTTGGAATTGAGCTGTTTTTAATTGTTTGATCATTTTGGCTTTCTTTCTTTTTTGTCATTTTTTTACTAACTTTTAAAAAATTCACTGTTTTCTCCAAGTATCAATTTATGTTTGTAAACCACATTGTGCATATGGTTCACTAACATATGGTTAATAAATCATATGTTTGGGAATCTTATACTTCAAAGCATTTGACACTACAGTATAATTCTTCCAGTCAATGTTTGCTTGATTTCAAAATAATAAGACTGGGTGTTAGCTTAGTCGTTAGGTAAGTTTGCACTTCTCTTTATAAAGTCAGAAAAATTGCAACACCACCTAGGTACTCGAAACAGAGTTAGTACCATAGCATGTCCATAATATAAGTTTTCATATGTATATGGATCTATTTTTAAAGTCTGAAATTCATATTTTAGAATTACCTCGCATGTAAAGTTTTAGTTTCCAAAAATGCTCTCGGAACACTTAAAACTAGTTAGAAATCTAACATTCCATTTGTAAATTCAATTTTTTTAATATTTTTATTATAAAAAAGGATTTCCAGTAGTTCAATTTATATTTAAGAGAAATAATTTTTGCTGAAACACGAAATTATTTATTCATATATTGAAGGAGCTAGATGAGAATACGTTTAATATCAACAACTGGTGTAATCTCTACTGTTGAAATCTTTACTATGGAAAGTTTGAAACCGGTAATATCCATGGGTTTGAGATCATAAAATAAAATCTTGGTGGAAGAACGATGAAAATAGGTATTGATATTTTACTGATAGGAATTTTTTTTCATAATTTTATCTCTATCATCAGTCATGATGGATTAGGTGCATATATGACCCATATATCGCATCGAGAAAAAAAAGAGTCTAATTTTCAGCCTTTGTCGAAATATTTCTTTGTTCGCTGACAGAACCTTCTCAGAATTTTAAACAGAAAGCCCCAAATATAACCCAACAAGAGAGAGAGAAAATAAATCTTTTATAAATGCCAGAAGTTTGACTGATTACACTTTAATAACCCAGAAAAAGTGATACTTGCACCAAAAAATTCTTCGAAAGTTAACTTAAAAATTGGCCGCGCATCACACTTGGAACTCCGCCTCCAGAGCTACGAATAGAAAATGAAAAAAAGAAGCCTTTCATTTGAAAAATAATTAGGCGTAACGTTGCACGCGCCAAATCGATTCGTAGCTTTGACCGCTTTATTCGTACACTGGTGCTCATGACGGTCAATGCCTCCTCTGCCCGGTATAAAAAAATACATCTCACAGATTATCCGAGATGCTCTAAGGCTGGCCTATCTAGGTCAGCTAGACAAACAGCAGCAGCCTATCAATGGTGCCACCATCTAGGGTAGAAAAAGATCTTGCTACTTATTCCTAGAGGTGTTTAAAAGTGTATGATGTCCTACATTTCACTGAGGTGATGTCCGGTTCAGAAGAAAAGAAGCGAAAAAAGTGGTACGAAAATGGCAACAAAGCAGTATCTGACTTTATTTTTTTATTGTTGATTGTGTGCTCTTCTTGATAATTAACCATTGTTCGCTGTTGTGTTCGATATCGGTACGCCTGATTTATTGTCCGCTGTTCAGCTAGAGTGAGAGTTGGAAGAAGTAAAAGCTCTTTGGGTATTGTGGAATCATTTTTGAGCGTTCGCTTTTGCCGCTTATCTCCAAGGATCAAATTCTAACTCTTTGGGAATTTACCGGGACTCTTGCTTTCACTTTTAAAAGTAAAAGCTTCACGTAATGATGGGAAATAACTCGAAACTCTCGATTTGATGACAGACGTTATAATAGAAGGATTCTAAAAACTTTTTTTATCAATACTTTGGTTAAAATATTTATAAATATGAACTAAAATTTAGTTTCAAATTCAGATTAACGTATTTTCCAATTCGGTTATAATACTATGCAAGAATTAAGGGATATACTTCACATTTTCACGATTTTATAATATTTTTGGACATGTTAAGTTTTTAGCGATAACGTTCAATTTTAAATTATCTGATTTTAGTATGTGCGAAAATCTTTTAAAAAAATATTTCGTTTTTATTACGTTTGTATCAATATCCTTTTTTACTTGATTATTAGAAATAAATAAACTAACCCTTTACTTTCTTAATTTATGTGAATTACAAAATGTTTTCATGTCCTCCAATCCTTTTATTATTTTAAAGTATACAGAAGGCGTACTGCTATCGTTAAAAGGTTATCTGCTGTTTTGCAGGTCAGTATGTGAATACTGTAACACAAAAATGCGAGGAATAGAATTTAATGTGAAATAGTAGATTTCACTCAAAGTTTGGTCAAAAACATGAAAGAAAACTTTTATATTTGTGCGCTTATAAACACGATAACTAAAACAACAACAACATAAAGTTGGAGGCAGGAAATATGGCAATCCTAATATGAAATTGCCTGATTTCTGTTTATTTATAGGTAAAAACAATTCAAGATAAATCTGTCTGAGACTGTGTACATGTAAAAATCAGTAAGAGCTCTGTGAATAAAATTTGGTATAGAATATAATTATCAGTTTGGATCAAATCTGTCAATTGGTGACCAAGTATTTTCCTGTTTAATCCAATGCATGTGAATTCGACATCTCAAAAACAGTAAATGAAAATCTACTTTTATCTGTAACTATCTACTTTTGAGCTGTAAAACCGAAATAAAATCTTTCATAAATGTATAAACAACGAAATAAATTCTTCTTGAAAAATTCTTTTTCAAAATTCTTCTTGAACAAAAATGTCAAGTCTTTAAATGATAACAGTGAATCTAATACGCATGAAATATCACTAGTATCATTAACTTAAACAATCAGTCTATTAATAAATGATATAAGATTTTAAAATTAGAATTTTTTTAAATGCTAAAGCCTAATGTTTTATATTTTATCATCTAAATACAAATTTCTTTGTTGTAAGAATATAACAATAAACATAACACTATTTTAATGACAGAGTTTTATTCGGTGTTTTTGAATAATTAATTCATGAATTATATAAGGAAAATAATTGTACTGAGAATTAAAAAGTGATTATAAAAGTTATGAAGCGTCTCAATAGGTTATTGTAAAGGGTAAAACAATATTACAGGTATAATAATGTAATAAGATAATTATAGCAGCATTTTTACTAGTTTATAAATATTCTAATAATGCAATAAGTATAATTATAGTAGTGTTTTTACTAGTTTATAAGTACTCTAATAATGTAATAAGTATAAT
>JAOUZG010001186.1:2425119-2446873 GCA_026289955.1 Argiope argentata
TATAATTATAGTAGTGTTTTTACTAGTTTATAAGTACTCTAATAATGTAATAAATATAGTAGTGTTTTTACTAGTTCATAAGTATTCATAAGATATATAAAATAATCGAATTTTTAAAATTGCTTTAGCGGTACATTGCGACGATGTACATGTTTACAATTAATGTTGTCAGACTTGCAATTTTTCATTTTTATCACTGTTTGAATTGAAACGTAATAAAATATGCTATATTTTTTATATTTCCTTGTTTTATCGCCTGTTATAATTGTTCGAAAACTTTTAACGAAAGACACGTGTTTGCCATTATTTTCCCCCTTCCTACTTCGAACAAAGATATGAAACAAAGTGAATTTCTTTCTTTAAGAAATACATCAAACGAAACAATATTTCAAACAAAATAAAATAACCAATTTTCACTTAGAATGAAAGAATACATTAAATCATTTTAAATATCGATTAGTTTGAATGGCTATAATAAATATAAAAAAACTGGCGAATCGTGTATCCATGGAAAACGAGCCTTCATTTTCGAAGTCACGCATTTCAAAGAAATTTAAGTTACAGAAAATAACCGGTGAAAAAATCTACGTATTCATTTATGTGCATCAATTGATAATTAAAACGAAAGAACAAATCTTGATCTTATAATTGAATCGGAGCCTTTAAAAGTAGTCAAGATTTGATGGATCCGACCGAGCTGTCCTTGTTCAGTGGTTTTCGACTCGCGGCTGCCTTAGGCTATTCATCGACCCATATATTCGAAAACAAAATAAAAAAACCCTATCATTAATTATTAGATGTCGTGACACTATGAATACCGCATTAAAATAGATTGAAAAAGTACGGAACAAAAGATAGTTGGTTACCAATGCCGTGGTAAGAAGACATGCCAGAATATTCCGAACTTCGCGGTTGTTTTCTTTTCCTTATTTATTGCTCTATAAAAACGTTTTACCATAAACATTTATGTTCCAAATATTAGATGATTGTACTAAATGGTAAATAAAACAACTCT
The DNA here is from genome assembly GCA_026289955.1 of Argiope argentata. Taxonomy (NCBI): domain Eukaryota; kingdom Metazoa; phylum Arthropoda; class Arachnida; order Araneae; family Araneidae; genus Argiope; species Argiope argentata. The sequence goes on from JAOUZG010001186.1 coordinate 2,426,135, forward strand.
ATGCACGAATCTTTATATATTTTTTATAAATATATAACTTTCATATTTTTTTCCCTGAATTGCTGAAATGCTATTCTAGATTTGCTCTGCTCACACAAAATATCCAATTAAATAAAATAGAAACTAACTCGCTCAAAGAAATTCAAAACATCATTATTCAGATAATCTTTTATAATATTCTATTTACAAAATATATGTTGTAATAATTGTTAAAACAGCCAGATGCTCTATTTTCTTGAAAGTATCAGAGATTCTCTTTGGAATAAACAAGGTGACTGTAAAATCAAGGACGATCTTTAAGTATTGGTCTAGAATGTAATCATTTTTAGCATAATATTAATTAGAAGAACAGGAAGTATTCAATAGGAAAAGGAATCACAGCAAGTGGTTCTTTGGCAGTGAATTAAGTAAAGGAAGTGGGTACATCAAGTTTAAGGCACGGATTAGAGTAAAACCACAAGGAAAACTTAGAGATACTATAGAATATTGTGATGGATAATTTATATCTAAAATGAATGGATAGAAGTGCTGCATTGGGTGCTAACATTTGAATAACTAGGGTTGTTGGTCTCCCCAAAACTTTCTCGCATACTCTGTAATGATGGGAAACCCTAAAGAACGTCTTGAATAGCATTAGTGCATAATAGTTAAAGAAACTATTGGCGTGAATTTAACATTTTAACATATAATCCTAGCCGATTGGTTAAGCAATTATTCCTTGCTATATGGTTAATATAACATATAATCCTTGGCAAGTGGTTAACAATTCATCTTTGATATGTGGTTAATAGCGCTCTAAAATCGATTCTTGTGTTTTAATCGCGTCATTCTCAACCGATTGAAACAAAATTGCCTTTGTAATCAGAAAATGCCATACCAAATTTGATACATTTAAGGTTTTGAACTATTGCGTTTGCATGTTTCTAAAATTACAGACCTGCAGAAGGCCAAACCCTTGTTAAATTTCGCATGAAATTTGATAGGTATATACACAATAAAGGGCAAATCTAAGGGCCGAATTTTATGAATCCTATATTTAATTACTCTCTGTTTAGTATTGTGTTAATTCATATTCGAATAATGGGATAGAGGAACTTCCTATAAACAAATTTTACTCAAAATTTGATAGAAATGAGCAAATATATTTATAAAGACCATATAATCCCCCGGGGGGACACGCCGTAATTAAGGATGAGACGCTTCCTGTACAATGTTTGGATCTCACCACCGCTGCTGGGTACACTAACGCTGGGGTTGAACTCCTCCCATCGATGACGTGACGTACTTCCTACGGGGAGGGTTGTACCGAGGCCAATGATGGCCATTAGGACTCCACCACAGTTCCCGCCAGTGTTGCTGTTGTGGCAGTCTGGCCATTCAGTTTTATTGTTAATCCCGTGTGCCTTCGTGGTGGGTTGGAGTCTGTCTATGACTGATAAAGACCAAAATTTCACCAAAAAAGTATCAAATTTCATCTGTCTAACTCAAAGCATTGTTTAGCCATCTTTGTCACAGACAGACAGATGGACAAACATTTTACAAAAATGTATTTTTTCTTATTTCAGGCAGGTCTAAAACATGAAGATTCAGAAAAATTTCCAATTCAAATTCTTTGACAAATACTGTACTTTCTGTATACTACGTATAAGAGGAAGAAAAAGATGAGATAAATATAAGAGAATTTCTTTAAAGAAGCATTTTGCGACCACGTTGTAACTAAACAATGTTTTTAACCATCGTGTAATCAAATTAATCGTTAAAAGCATCGTTTAATTTGTTTAATTACACAGAATTTAAATGATGACTTTAGTATCTTTCTTCATAGTTTTTTTCTCACATTACAGTAAGATTACAACTGCAAAGTATATGTTATATATGCATTTTGGACACTACTTTCATTTAAATAACATGGAATTGTTCCAGCTAAAAGATTACAAAATACTTTTGTTTTTATTAAACATTTTTAAACAGGCATGAAGTCTATTTTTTTTACTGTAACTGTCTGTTTATTAGGTTTCTATTGTCATTCTATTGTTAAACAGTAGAAAATTTATTGTCTACAGAATAATTTATAAGTTTCAGGTTTATTAATTATAGAAACCAGGTATATGTACCAAATTTTTATATATTATATAAATACAATGGTATATATTTAAATACTATTTAAATTTATAAAAATGCAAAACATTGTCGTTAGTTCTAAGGAGGAAGAATTATTGTCAAGGTGAAAGATTAGGGAGTAATAAAAAATATATTCATGATAATTCACTTATGAAGGTTTCTTTCGATAATAGCTTTTAAATAATAGAAAATATATATCCGACATTTTGATTATTTGGCCTTTTTCCAGTTCCGAAAAAATAAAGTTGAAAAGAAAATAGATTTATATAAATAATATAACTATATTAAAATTTTGTAATAATTTAATAAAAAATTATTTCACTTGATTTACTTACATTTCTAAGTATTAAAATTGTTCGATAACGTCATCAACAGCACCAATATTCAATATCATTTATTTGTTATAATTATAGCAAGATTGAAGGGGAGGATTGCTGATACACGTATGCAAAATTTTTATATTATTTAGAGTCTTATACTATGCTCTAAACAAAAGAAAATATCAATATTCTAATGCACTTGTATTACAAAGTGCGCAATATGCAGTAATTTATTTTAAGGAGAAAACAAGGGATAGTAATATTCAATATACTAAGGGGATTTAATAGAGGATATTGATAATAAGTGATATTAATAGAAAAAGATATCAAATTAAATGGCGTAGGTACGATGATATTGTTCCTGATGAATAATTCGACTCTTTTGGCTCTAGTTGTCACTAGCGGCTTAGCTATTTCAAATGGCGCAGCTGTTATAATTGTGTTTTTCTCATAACTGGTCTTAAAAAATAAAATACTAATAATTTGCCTCCTTATATTTCCTTTCCTTAGTACTCTTTTGAATTAGAGATAAACTTTTTTGTCGTAGTTTAACATTCCTATTAACTTCAGCGTCGTAAAACTCTAAACAAACCAGCCTTGTCAATGTTAAAAAAATGATCTAAAATGGAAAACATGGGTCGGTAAAAATGTAACGTCCTTGCTCTTTCCCACTTCCCCAAACTATAATTTCACCACTGAACCATAATAAACATCTTTAAAATGTACTAAAATAAAGCCAATCAATAAAGATTAAAATGAATTCTCTATGCATATTTCAATGTATCATGTCAGAACATCATTTCTTGAACGGCCAAGCACCACGTGCTCGTGCCAGTTAAATTATATTTTTTATTCATTTTAATTGCTTCATTGAATGAGTCACTTTAGTATTCCAAACGAGCCAAAAAAAAACTTTGTCTCGCATTCATTGTTTAAAAAATATCGCATTTCCCATTTATTTCATTTCATATAATCACGCGCTCAAAATGACATTTTTCTAGGTTTTATTTGCGGTAGTCATTAACTCATTTTTTTAAATCAGAGCTTTTGTAAATTCAATGGCAACACGTTATTAGAAGCTGACTTTTTGAGATGTTCGTTCAGATAATAAAATTTTTATATTTCGCCAGCGGTTTTTTTTATTTTTCACCTACGGATTTCTGTTGAAGCCAAAAACCTCATCCTAAAAACAACATTATGTTCTAACATGATAAAAAAATTTTTTAAAATATTACATAAAACTTATTATTAAAATAAAACAACCATGTTAGAAATGGTTATTTTACTTATATTTGCTATTTCTAAATTCATGGGCCATTTGCATCAGATAACCATTTGTAACTATGAAAATGGATTTACACTTTTCAACGCAGGCTTCTTAATTCAGACACTAATATCTCACAGATCTTCTATGTATGTCTGTGAAAGTTTACTTTAGAAATGCTTCATTGTCTATATTCTCTCAACACACGGCAGATTTCGATGTCTAATTCAATGAGACGTACGTAATAGAGTTAAACGGCGTATATCCAACTGAAAAGTAACTGTTCTTTCTTCTCAACAGAAGAAAAGCACAAAGAAAAAACAAGTGGCCGCTCTTTGTTTCTTATCAGAGAGTTACTTTCAAACTACGCTCATGATCCAACAATGGGTAATCGCATCAGCACTGTCCACTTTCACAATGGAAACCGCTAAATATAAACCGTTACATTTAAAGCGCTCTCTCCCTTATTCTTTCATTTAATGATACGATGTGTATCTGTTGTATTAGGCGAAATAATGAATATTAATGTTTGAAAAGGAACGGAGCTTGAATGAATGAATGTACAGGCTCCAAGATAATCGAGATTGGGACCAACTCTTATTTTCAGATGCCCGATTTGGCTCTAAAATATGGAATATTAAATAGAGAATTGATTGGAAATGATGCTATGTAGATTTAATCTAAAAAAAAGATGTTAAAAGTGATTCTATATTGTTTTCGTGATCCGAGCATTGGACATGAGTGGGTGGATGCGAAAAAAAAGTTCTTTCACATCTTTTACATCTTAATTTGAAGAATCAGCCGAGTGATTGCGCGATTAAAAAGTAAATTCTAGCGCAGTATTTTTGTTTTGGGAAGCGATCGTGAAGATTTGGATAATTACACAGAAAATGAAGTGTAAAATGTAAATGTCTGGACCAAAATAACCCGCGAGTTTGGATAATTTTGCTTACTTTTACTGATCTTCCCAAAGTGTTGACTTTTAGAGCATTGTTGGAGGAAAAAAAATAATGGTTTGAAATCTGATAGAATGGGAGATTTTTATACAATCAAAAATGCTTTTTTATTTTAATGATTTGTTTCTTTTATTGGAAGCTGATTCTTGAAGGCATGCGTGGAATTCATATAATTGAAGGAATTATAAAGTTGGCATTCCTCGATATATATTTTTGTAGTCAAAAAGAAAATAACAGCAGTGCTTTCTAGTACAAACTAAACAAATTTATTAACTAGAAATTCCAGATTTAGCTCATAACTGAAAATTAAAAATGACCTAAGCCCTCCCCCTCTCTAAAAAATTATTTATTTATTTATTTTACAATTTATTTGGCAATGATTTCCTTTCATTCAAGAAGTAAATATTAGTATAGTTAACAAATACTCATAAAAATAATATTTACTCGATAAAGAAATACAAATATTTGTAAAGAAAATTACTTTAAACAATAAATCTTTTATTTGTATTTACCAAATTATAAATATTATTAAGAAATTTAAAAATTCTAATAAATTGGTAATTTAATTGATATCAAACACAAAATAATCTGATAATCTTTCCAGTACAAACTAAACAAATTTATTAACTAGAAATTCAAGATATTAGCTCATATCTAAAAATTAAAAATAACCTGCACACTCCCCCCTCTCTAAAAAAATTTATTTATTTATTTATTTAACAATTTATTTGGCACTGATTTCTTTCCACTGAAGAAGTAAATAATGGTATAGTTTACAAATACTAGTAAATAATAATTTTTACTCGTAAAACAAATACATGTAAAAGAATTACTTTAAACAATAAATCTTTTATTTGTATTTACCAAATTACAAATATTATTAAGAAATTCAAAAATTCTAATAAATTGGTAATTTAGTTGATATCAAACACAAAATAATCTGATAATCTTTCCAGTACAAACTAAACAAATTTATTAACTAGAAATTCGAGATATTAGCTCATATCTAAAAATTAAAAATAACCTGCACACTCCCCCCTCTCTAAAAAAATTTATTTATTTATTTATTTAACAATTTATTTGGCAATGATTTCTTTCCACTGAAGAAGTAAATAATGGTATAGTTTACAAGTACTCATAAAAAATAATCTTTACTCGTAAAAGAAATACAAATATTTCAATTACTAGAATTACTATAAACAATAAATCTGTCATTGGCATTTACCAAATTACAAATATTATTAAAGGATTCAAAAATTCTAATAAATTGGTAATTTTGTTGATATCAAACACATAATAATCTGATAATCTTTCCAGTACAAGCTAAACAAATTTATTAATTAGAAATTCCAGATCTTATCACAAAACTGAAAATCAAAAATGACCTGCGCCTTCCCACCTCTTCGGAAAAAAGTAATTTATTCATTTATTTAACAATTTATTTGGTAATGATTTCTTTTCATTGAAGTAAATGTTGGTATAGTTTACAAATGCTAGTAAATAATAATTTTTACTCGTAAAACAAATACTTGTAAAAGAATTACTTTAAACAATAAATCTTTTATTTGTATTTACCAAATTACAAATATTATCGAAGTATTCAAAAATTCTAATAAACGGGTAATTTTGTTGATATCAAACACTTAATACTCTGAATTCCCAACAAATTCTGCGTGTAAATTAGTTCAATCTGCTAGGGGAGGTTTTTAAAAGCCATTAAATATGATATGTTTACATGAAATTCATAATTTAATAATAAACGATCATTAAATTATCAAAAATTCAAATTATTAATTAAAAAAACCAAACAATCAAATTACAAATTATCAAAAATGTAGATAGGCATATTACTTATAAAAAGAGATTTTTGGGTTTGATTATTAAAGTATTAAATCCTTTATGTCATTTAAAATAATTTAAATACCTTATAAAAATCTTTTATAAAATTCTTTTAGAAAAGTATTGGGGAATAATTAACTAAATTATTTTCCAAATTACTGATATTTAGTTTTTACGATCATGATAGAAAATAATCATTCGAAACTTTAATTATAATTTTGATAATGAGCTAACATTTTTCATAGTAGTGACGCTATTATTAAAACATGAAAAAAACCCTAGCTAAGTAATTTATTCAAAATCAAAAATAAAACTTTGCTGATGTGCTCAACTTTCAGCATATGTTATCAAAAATAAAAAAAAATTTGTAATAAAATAAATCTTACTTCTAACAAAATGTCATTTTTTAAAGAATATTTAATAGCTTCTTTCACATTTTTCGGAAATAAATTAACTATGGGAAAATACTGATTTTAATCTTTTAATATATACCATTGCACAAAGGGATATTTTTTAGTCATTTCAAGAAAGGTTCTTACCGACATCTAATTATATTTTATACGGAACATTATTTTTTCAGATTATTAAATAGCTTTTCTTATTTTTTAAAATCAATTGATTATGAGAAGGTATTAGTTTTTAATTTTGTAAAACAAACTTTTGCATAAAATAATACATTTTAATTAGTCTTTTCAGCAAGAAATCTCAAAGACAGCCTATATAATATTGAATTCATTAATGGATGTTTATTTTTTCTATTAGAGTATATACATATATCTTGCAGGCGTTCTGGCACAGAGGAAGCGCGTCTTACTTGTGATCTGGGCGTCCCGGGTTCGAGTCCCGGTTAGGGTATGATTGTTCTTTTGTGTACCATTTGTGAGGTGTATGAATGTAGCCTTCCCCCTGTAAAAATGAGCTGTGCAAGCGAATGTGATGAATGTGTAGCTAAGTCATACTCTTGGCCTTAGTTGGCAATACTTCAAAAACAAGAGACGCTCATTCAGCTTAAAATCCCTGACGGCCGTCTGCACGCTTGTCCATGACAAGTACCATTAGTAACAACAACAGCTGTATATATCTATTTTCACAATAATTTAAAAAATAAAAGGAAGTTTCACAAATTTCATTCATCTAGAAATTTTTTGTTTGAAACATGTTTGTAAATAATAAACATAGAATCAACCAACATTTTATAAATTTCGCACTCCAACATAATATTGAAAATGTTTCAAAGAGTATGAATTTATTTACATTGCAAAATTAGCCTATAGTTAGCCGTTGGGGAGAATAAGAATTTATAACCAAGGAATTAATTACAGTGACATTAGATATTACTACATAAGAATTTTTCCTGTAATATTTTTCAAAAATAGTAAAGCTTCAAGATGATATTTCCGAGATGGTTCCTCATTTTAAATTTATTACCATTATTGCCGTAAATAGGAGACATCTCTTTTTATGTATAAAAAAGTTTAAATTTAGACTTCCTTTTTTATAGATAAAATTAAATTTGCCATTAAAAATCGAAATGAGTATATTCATGTAGAAGCCCCTTCTTTATCATATCATTTCATAACACAACCACGCATTTCACAGATGTTTAAATTTATTTCAGTTACATAATAAATAAATTCTAGACTTTTAATTCTATTTTAACTCGGGAGTTATTCTTAAATGAACAACCACTCTATCCAGGGTATGATCTGAATCACGTTCGGATAAAAAAAAATCACTTTCACATCATGTCCTTTTCAGCTCCGGTTTGGGACATCGTTTTTAATGTTATCCATCTCCAGATTATCCCCCGAGCCACTGCCGAATCTAGGTTAATAGCGATCTCAAGCCTTTCTGATCTTTTTTTATTTCTTATCTGGCGAACGAACATATCGGTATGCCGATCAAGGTGCCGAACGGCGCTGCAGAGAAAACCCAACTGCCCACGGTGCTGTTTTGAGAGCAGTTATGATGCCATTGACCCAATTGCAGTGCTTTGATCTCGCTTCTTCTGCGTCAGCAAACCACACACACACATAGCCTTGCCGATATTCGATGAAGATACATCGATATGAATTTTCGATACCAACACGGCATTCAATGCTGTATTTTATTTATGTTTATCAGGTTTTTTTGGAAATGCGGGGTGATAGCATTAAACTAGAGTATCTAGGTTGTTTAATTTTGTTGCTTGTTTATTTATCGCTCTATTGCTACTTTTAGATCTACGTGTGAAAATTCGATGAAAGAATTTCTTTTTTTTTAATCTTCCAACTAGAATCCTATATTATCAATCAAAAGATTCGGAAAATAAGTTTTTTTTTAAAATTAAATCTTATTTGTCCCCTTTCTTTTGTTGTCTTCAATTGGCTGTATGTTTCTAAAAGTAATGAAATTCAAATTTGTCACTACTTTTAAAGTATAAATAAATCGTAATAGATTTTATAATTAATTTTGAACTAGCAGGGCCCGACTTAGCCTAGTTGGGGCCCTGGCCAAAAACTTTTTTGGGTCCCCTCTGCTTTACCAATTTAGCAATGAAGAACATTCTTTAAAGGAAACATAAAATTTCTATTCGATTTTGGGCCCCCACTTATGTTGGGGTGCAAATGCTCCGTATGTACATGCCTTAGTCAGTCCCTACGAACTAAGGATTCACAACTTTTAAAGATTGCTACGCGTTTTTTTTTTTTTAGAAATTGAATTTATAGAACTCATTTCATTCTCGATCAAAGGAATTTTTTTCAGAGACGAACATAATATATTCTCCCCAAGGAAGGTTTTATGACCTTAAATAGGAAATTTTGTAGAGAAAAAAAAACACTTGGTTTTAAATACAAACTTGGCAAAAATGTGTTTATATGTATAAGTTGATAAACATTTTAACCGCAAATTTTTCTCAATTCAGATATATATGAAAAAAAAATCTAATACCTGATCAAAATTTGAATCCCTTATGTTAAACTATATGAAATGTTAGAAAAATTAAATTTTCCTTTCAAACCGAGAATTAATTTAGTTCAGTAGCCAAATTTTTTATTTTTTTTATTAAAGGCACCCCATTTAGGTAAATAAACAGACACATCATCATCACTGACAATGGACTCCTAAATTGTACAAAAATTAATTATTTTCAAAGAAGTTAAATCTTAAATTAGTCATACTGTGGGCATCCTGGCACAGAGGTAGCGCGTCTTCCTCGTAATCTGGGCGTCATGGGTTCGAGTCCCGGTTAGGTCATGGTTGTTCTGCTGTGTACTATCTCTGAGATGTGTGAATGTCCCCCTCCCTCTGTAAAAAGGGGCTGTAAAAGCGAATGTGATGAGTGTATAGCCAAGTCGTTCTCTTGGCCCTAGATGGTGTTAATTCAAAAAAAGACGCTCATTCGGCTTAAAATCGCTGGTGGTAATCAATTGGCTAGTTCATGGCATGTGCCATTAGAAACAACAAACTAGTCATAATATGAGAAAACTAATCATTAATGTATTAATTTAATATTTATTAATATAATAAAAATATTTGAATCAATAACTAGATTTTTTAGTAAAATGTTTTTAATGTAAATGTAGTTTTCTTAATTTTGATCTGAAATTGTGTTTGTATAAAATACGTTTTCTAAACCTTACTCGGGTAAATATAAGATGGTGGAAAAGAGGTCAATCTGGAGTAAAAAATGAAATACAGAAACCAAATCGTTCTACACAGAATGTATTCATCATTTTATTAACATAAATCTTTTCAACAGTGTTTTTTGTTGAGGCAGGAAGGTATTTAAGATAGAAATTCATAAAACTTTAAAGATGTGACAATGTTAGGTATCTATACCTATTAAAGGTCTAAGAGCAATAAAAAAGCTGTTAAAGAAATGCTTTCAAAATATAATTTTTAAAAGAAATTTTAGTTAATCTTTTCCATGTTTTTATTTTGAAACAATTCCCAATTTAAAAAAGCAGGATAGTTCAGAAGATTTTTTTTTCATATATGGAGCATATCAGAAACATTTTAAATTCTAGTAGGAGTCCAATTACAAGATATCGGCTTACATTCCCTAATTTTAAATAGAAGATTATGTTTTAAACATATATCCTGGAAGTCCGTAGGGAAAACGAAGAGTGTAGAGAAAATTTCAAAAATAAACAAATAAGAAACAATTACTTAATTAACTAAAAAACAATAATTTTCAATGCTTTTTTATCCTTAGAAAAAAAGCACAGAAACGATAAAGAAGCAAAACTTGTAAAATTTGCTTTTTTTTGTTACTACTTTTCCGCTTATCTCATTTATCCATGTACATATTATTTAGATTCCCATATTCTCATACAGATTCCATAACATACTCTGCATGTTAAGACAATTATAAGTTATATAAAATAAATATTAAATATTGAAAATGGGGGTAACCTTTTTATTAACGGTTGAATATCTAATTTTCATTCACGAATTACCTTTTTTTATTTCTCTCTACTGTTTACTGTTAAGTGCTGGCTTTCTGGCACAGAGGTTAGCGCGTTTTCTTCGTGTTCTGGGAGTCCCGATTCGGGCATGGCTGTTCTTCTGTGTGCTATCTGTTAAATGCGTGACTATGCCCCCCCCCCCTGTAAAAAGGGGCAATACAGGCAAATGTGGTGAGTGTGTAGCTAAGTCGTTCTCTTGGTCACAGTTGGCGCTACTTTAAAACAAGAGACGCTCCGTTCGGCTTAAATCTGCTGTGCCATAAGTATTAACTACAACATTTGCTATTAAGTGAAAATTTAGAATACTTCAGGTTGTAAATTCAATCTGGGTTATATTATCAAATTCGATCAGAATGTCGAAATTTTATTTTCGGAACTTGCAAGATGAGAAACATTTGGTCAACTTCTCTAATTGAAATAATTTAAATATAGTGAAAAATCATGTAGCAATGAATTAACATTGTTTAGCTATCAATGAAACACTCTTAAAAATTTAAAATCGTTTTTTAAACTTAAATTATTAACTATAAAATGAAAAATTGGATTTTTCTAAAACCAGGATACTTTAAAAAATCGGGACTATCAAAATAGGACAGCACAAGATGTCTAGTGCCCTGTCAAAACTGATTATCTTCGATGGTATCTAAAGATGGTAAAAAAATTGTATAACAATACTTTGACAAGGCTTTTATAGTTATATAACATTCTTCAAAGAAAAAAATTTTCTAGATGGACGTGATGTCGCAACTTTGAACACCTATGTACGTAGGAGAAAAGCCTCAATCTTCGCGAACCATCGAAGTATATATTTAGACCCTCACAATAAGAGTTAATGCATCTTAGCTCTTTCACTGTCCTCGTTTCTTCATTACATATTTTTCAGAGAGGCTCAAAAGGGTGCTCCAAGAAAAATAAAGTAGAACGCGTGTCAGTTATCAGCAGAAATCACAGTTATGAAAGAGTTTTTTTTAAAAAAAAATCTTCCAAATCCAACATTGGAACAGCACAAACCGGAATTTCCTTTAAAAATAGTAAAGAAAAGAAAACATAATAGTACTGGAATTTCAGTTGGAAGAGATTTACTGAAAGGAAAAATTAGGACTTATAGAAAGTTGACAAAAAGGTCAAAACAATATGAAGAAACGTAATTTTAGAAGTAAGAAAGTAATTCTTTGTAATGGTTCGGATTATTTCAAGATGAATCTGCTATAATGATTTTTTTTTATTTTACATGGTTCCAAAATTCTTTCATTTGCTAGCATGAACTTAATATGCACCAAAAATCTAAATATGCCTCAATATACTAAATTAGACGATTTAGGTACTTAAAAAATCAATCATATTGCCATTCTAGCCAGTGCCCATTTTGAGGCTTCTTTTTTTAAATTGGTAATTCCCGTTTCACATTTCAAGATATTTTTAAAATTAATCAGATTATTAATGATTTGTTTCAATAATCATGTGAAAAATATTTGTCAATTAATTTTATTATGTCTCATGACTGCACGATTTATACTTTTGTATAAAATTAAATTTTAACAAATGCTTGATCTGTAATAAACAAGTAAATGTGAAAAATTGCAAGATTTTAAACCAATTATTCTTAATAGTGTTAATATCATTTTAATATTTCAAAATTCCTAGAATTTTTATTTTTACCTCTTTATTTATTTCATAATTTGTCTAATGACATTTTTTAATGAAGCTGCTTCCATAAACGCAATTTTGGAATTATATCTGTCAGTCGCTGTGTGAAATAGTAATTTAGAGCCACTATCAGCTTAATGGATGAAATTTTGTACGGTATTCATTCGAAATTTGTAGGCTTTTATCAAATTTTGAGAGAAATTTATTCAGAGGAAGTCGGTATGTCTGGTTGTCCAATTGCAAAAAAACACGATAGCTATTAAAACATAAATACTTACATATATAAAACTTGGCACAGTATCTAAAACTTACAGTTTTATAAAATTTTGAGAAAAAAATTATATTAAAGATCTACGAATTGTTACATACTTTCTCATGCATCTAAACGGAATAACTTATACATGCTACAACTTAAACCAAAGAATTTCTGTATATGATTTTCTGATGACAATAATTGCATTTTCACATCAAATTTTGGTTTCATTCGATTTCAGAAAAGCCAAAATGTCTATTTGAAGATAAATTGAGTAAAAATACTAAAGTCATGTAAAATATGTACATGTGGTTATCAAAATAATGGGAACACCTTAGATTAATAAAGAAAAATTTATTAGTATTGTGTAAGAACGTCTTTAGCAATACAGCTTGGATTAGCTTAGGAAACGATTCTTGCAAGAGTTCAATAGAGTTTGGAGAAATATTGTGCCATTCTTCCTGAAGATACTGTAAAATTTACTGGAGAAAAGCGAGTAGAGGATATCGATTCGGTGTTAAACTCTCTAAAACAGACCATAACTTTTAAATTATACTGAGATTTGGAGGTACCGACGGGCCAAGGCATATGTTTAACTTCATTCTCGTGCCCATCAAACCACGATTGGACAAGTCTCGCTGTATGGATTGGTGTATTATCATCCTGGAAAATTCCATGTCTTGCTGGAAACAAAGTTCGCAACATAGAATGAACCTGGTTGGCTAAAACTTTTTAATACTTTTCCCCAGTGATCCTTCTTTCTAGGGTTTTGATTCGCCCAGTAGAAATTCATATTACGACAAATCCACCTCTATGCCTGAACGTTGTAAGGAGACAATAAAGATCAAACGCTTGTGCAGGTGTACTCCATACATACATCCGTCCTGTTTTAGGGAAAAGCATGAAACATGAAAGATAAAGCGTGAAACATGATTTTTCAGACCATATTACTTTCTTCAACTTATCAATAGTTTCGGTTTTGTGAGTGCGACACCTCTGCAGGCGACGTTTACCAACATCTATGACAAATGATTTAGGAATTGTTTTCTGCTATAAATGTTTTTCTTATAGAGGTGTCATCTAACTGTAATCACGGACACTGGAGAATCCAGACGGGTATTGAGCTCTACGGTCACTTTTGAGACTATTATTCTCTTCCTAGACATTACAGTCCGCTTCAACACCCGTCGGTCTCTTTCACTGAACTTCTCTTTCAACTCACTAATTTGCTTAGTCGAATTTGTTTTGTCGCTCTGTGTATATGCCGTCATGATTTAAGACACCGTATGTATGGAAAAACATGTTCAGTTGTTTCGAACACACTTGTTGCAGCTAAAGGAGCTAATATAATATGGTATCTTTGAAAACCTGAAAGGTCCAGCATTTTGCGCTTTTGAAAAAAAAATCCTAGAATTACAGAACCTTAATAAAGTTAACACATGTTTAAGAATATATACATCTCTATTCATTAAAAAATTGGAAGTTATTATTATATTTTAATGCTTAAATTATTATTATATTTTAGCGCATTTAAAAATGTCACTTTTATTCACAGGTGTTTCCATTATTTTAATAACTACCTGTATATTTCGTTATATATAAAGAAATATAGCCTCATAAGTGTATAAAAGATCTTAAAAGCAAATAATAAGTATCAGAATGTAGATCTGAATAAGGCAGACCTGAACTTGTAGCTATCCTAGCGGATGCCATTATTTGCATTATTTGTTGCTCGAGAAAATCTTCTTTTTGTAATAATTTTGATCGAATATTACAGCATACTTCGACAACAAACTTATTCATTATAAAGACTGCTAAATACTTAATAACAGTAGATAATTTCTAAAAATGTGAACTAATAATACTTACTTTCTGGATTTTGTAAGTTTAATTCTTAGTTTTTCATTGACTGTTAATCAAATAAATCTTCTGTAATGTTACACAAATTCTATTTCATGTTTATATAGAAATGAATAGAAGAACTTTAATGTAAGCACGTATAAAATATTAAAAATTCTATTTGCTTAATTATATTTTATAACTGTCATATGATACATGATTTAATAATGTGTTAAATAAATCATATAATAACATTACAAATCTAGAAAAAAGCTGATGCAAGAATTTAATGTTTTCATTCCATAAAATTTAATAAC
Organism: Argiope argentata; assembly: GCA_026289955.1. NCBI lineage: Eukaryota > Metazoa > Arthropoda > Arachnida > Araneae > Araneidae > Argiope > Argiope argentata. Next base: position 2,441,142 of record JAOUZG010001186.1, read on the forward strand.
CGGATTCTTTGCAATCATTAATTTAATTCTAAAATCATAATTTGAGCATAATTTTTCAAAAAATATGTATTATCAAAATCATGTCACAGTTTAAATTAATTTTAAAGATAAAGATATTTTAATATATTTATAAAAATATGATTTCAAGTGCAAAGCTCTTGAGTTCTTTGACCTCAAGCAAAAAACAATTGTTTCAGAGAAGAAGACAAATTATTCACAGATTTTTTAAAAAATCCATAACCAAATTCTTTCAGTCTATCTCTTAAAAATATCTTAAGATTACCCTGATAAACTTCGAAAATTGATAATCTAATTTTGATTTCTCTAAGATATTAGGACATTGACCTGATTCACATAGAATACAGAGAGGTGATATCGAACACAACCTCCAAAATCCCCTGAAATAATTTGAAAAATCATTTTGATTAACACTTTTTTTAATTAATTTTCTAAAGTACCAAGTTCATTGATCTTCAAGTGTCAAGTAATTGTTTTCCGAAGCAAAATTCACTGATGTATCGTATGAAAAATACGTCAGAAATATTCGTAAACTCGTGAAATCTTCTCCCATATAATATTTTTTTTTCTTAACGCTCGGGCGCTCATGTGAAATAGAAGGTATGCAATTAATCGTAACTTTCTTGAAGGCATTTTTAGAAAGAAAAAAGGAAAAAGTTAAGAAGAAAAAGAAAACTATAAAAAAAATCCAACTTATAAACACATCCAATGGGCAACTTTCGATGCGAGTTTAAAAATAGATCTTCCGTTGCTCTAGTTTCGATGAAAGCCGAGAATCGTAATTTATCTCCCAGATTCGCATGTAATTTCTGGCCATTATTTTAAGAATTTTGTTTTCTGGCAGTTTGAGGGAAAATTAAAGGAAAGGAGACTGGATTTTGCGTTTTGTGGAAAATTAAAAAGGAAATTATGTCGATAATTCAAAATCATTAGCGAAACGCCCGTGTTTAATAGGTATATTACCTATATTTAGAAAAAGAGTTTATTGAACTTAAACATTAATTGTTTAAGTGAAATTTTATCATAAAAATAATTTTTAATTGATTTAAAATGATTGCCATAAATAAATATAGAAATTAGTTCGTTAATTTCTTACTTTTTGATTTTCATTATAGATTTGTAATCCTTATTTTTAAAACAGTAAATATATTTGAGATTGAAGTGCTATATTAAAACAGCAGTCTAGAGGTGATGTTGCTAGAATACTATCGATGTTTTTTCTCCTTTACATATAGAAATTGTATTACTATTCTCTTTTTAAAGCGTTCTCACAAATTAAATAGAGTTACAGAGAAACAATATCATAAAAATACAATCATGTACTTGATTTACCTCAATTCTGGTTCGAATTATCGGGAAACCATATTATAAAGCTATGATTTTAAAGCTGAGAAGTTTTAATTTCATAGTAAGTTGTGATTTTTTAATCTAAAAAAAAGAGACATTAATTTTTGTTAGCTATTCTAGCTAGTAAGGGACTATACTTCAGAGTTGGTCAAGTGGTTTAAAACATATGATTCAGAGATATGAATCAAAGGAAGAAGATTAGGTTTTTTGCTTTCAAATTGTGCTGTTTTCAAATGTTATTCAAATACTGATAATGACGTGCGTTTTATGAATGAATTTCTGGCTCTAGTTGAGTTGACTACTGGAAGCTCTGTCTTGGAGTTCGAGTTTTACAAACTTTAGATCGAGTCGACTCTCTTGGATGATTGAAGTAATTTGGTTTGAAACACAAATGTTTTCAAGTTCCAATCAAAATTCCTCCTAGATGAGGGTAAAGAGTTTCATTACAGCTCCAAACACTTCCAGTCGATTAATGTTTTGAAGTGACAGGGCGTGAGCTTGAGTTCATCAGAAAAGGGTGACGAAGACCATTCTTCTATGAAGAAAAGAAACAGTTTCCATCAGGGGAACACCTAGATGATCCGTCTCTTTGACCAACAGAATATACCCCTCATCATCCTCAATAAATATGGCAACGCTTTGTGGTACTTGACTCATTGTTTTAGATAGATACGCTAGACCAGGGGATCTCAACAGGTCCCTTCAGGGGAGGGCGGTATGTGTCCCGGGGGGTCACGAGATATGGAAGAAATGTTTAAAGAAAATTAATTTATCGCTGTAGTTTTCATTAAAAATAGATTGCACATAAAGCTTTTAATACACATACAAGTTGGTTTTTGTGTTCGATTAGTAAATGGGATACATGAGCTTGTTTGGAATTAACCAATATTTTTAATGTCTGGAATGAGCTTTGTAACACGCAAACCAATGTCATTTTCCAATGTCGAACGATTTCTTGATTGCGTTTTTAAATTTAACATTAGGGAGAATCCTTGTTCACAGTTGTAAGATGTAGGAAATAGCATCAGCGTTTTTAATGCTGTTGTGGGCAGTTCTAGGTATTCCTTTTTAATTCGTATCCAAAATTTGTCGATATAAGCTTCGTTCAAAGTTACTTTAGCTCCCTGATCACTTGAAATTTCTATCAGTTGATCATGATGAAGGGCACTTAGCTCAGTTTTTGTTACGACTTGCTCTCTGAACGAATTGACTTTCCGCATAACTCCACTCATACCCTTAACTGGAATGTAATCTGTAAACTGTCCAATTAAAGTTTCGAGATGAGATGGTACTAGTGAGGAGAAAGATGAAATGTCAAGGGAGGTGGCGCCAATACCCGACACCTACTCTACGAACTCTTGAGTACGTGTAACATTTTTAAAATTTCTGTCTAAACTTTAGACAGAGTTAAAACTTTAGGGGATCGCCAAAATACTTAGTCTAAAAAGGGGGTCGCAACGTCTAAAAGTTTGAGAATCCCTGCGCTAGACCAAGTGAGATAAGAAGTTTCATGCCAAGTTGCAGAATCGTTGACCATTTCCTTTCTTAAAAATGAATAGAATTACTTTCTATTTACAGTAGTCATATTTTTTTAAAAAAGTTATTTTTGGATTCACATGTCCTTCGAGAGGGTCAAAATTTTTGTGAAAAATGCATAATTAAAAAAAGAAATAATGAAACAATATTATTTTTTGGGTGTCCAAAAAGTAAACACCAGAAGTTTAGATGGAAATTTCAGTCACATTTGATATTGTCAAAAAAAGTTAAGCAAACATCTCATAATCAATTAATTTAATAATTCCTTAATTAATTTAATAAGAAATGTGATACACCAATGAAAAATACTAGCTGTAAAATAAGTATTATTAATCATAACACGATGGATTTTAATTATAGCATGGTTTGCTTCCATTTTGCAAATTATGACATTGCAAACTTATTAATATATTTGCAATTTAGAGCATTAATTAGTTCAGAAATGTATGTTGTTAATGTTACTTATGGCACTTGCCATATTAAACAAGCCTACCGCTGATACAGCAGCAGATTTAAGCCAAAAGGAGCGTCTGTTGTTTTTGAAGCAGCGCCAACTAGGGCCAAGAGTACGACTTCGCTACACACAACCTTACCTTTTTACAGGGGAGTCACAGTCCCACATCTCACATATAGCACACAGAAGAACAGCCATGCCCGAACAGGGACTCCCAGAACACGAAGAATACGCGCTACCTCTGCACCAGAAAGCCGGCTCAGAAATTTATAAAAGATATATTAAATATAAAACAAATTTCTGCAAAAGTTTAAAAAAGCTTACATTCACACGTTAAAGCTATCAAAAATGATGAAAAATATCCCATTAAGTGACATTACTCTTTTGTTAATGCAAATCTATTTATTTATAAATTACTGGAATAACTCAAAATGTATACTGTTCAAAACCTCCTGATATCTCAAGATGATTATTTTAAAAAGTTTGTTGTGTTCCAAACTGTTTCACTAAGTCACAATTTAAGAGATGCTGCTTTAACAAGCGTGACCAATTCATCAGCGTCACACTCTTGGAAACAAACTTGTCACTTTCTGATGGTGAAAGGTCCAGATTAGGCAGATTTGCTTGACTTTCGAAAATTTTCCCGTTTCCTGTATGTGTGACTGTGTCTGAACTCCACCTTCCCCCACTGAACTGATACACAAACTTGGGCCAGCACGAACGATCGCGGGATCACTTCCTCGACTTCTATGGCTCAGTGCACCAGCCTCCAGAGTGCAATGCACTTTCTCACAAGATGGTTTCTCCGCCATTGCACGCTCTGTGAATCCCAGCCACACACAAACATACATTTCATTACATTAGGCCCTGTTCTTTTCCTTTTTGTTTCTTCCATTCGATACCACGTGTGTCGTATTCGATTGCCCATTGTCGAGCATGTGGTTGTCATTAAGTCCGAAAGTGGGTCAACAGATATTGGCATGGACGGCTAAGTGTATTTTTCAACAAAATGGAATATACATAGCATATAATATTCCTTCTAAATTACTTTGACATGTCAAAAAATGAGTTTTAAGTATAGTAATCGTTTGAAGTCGAAATATTTTCAATTATATTCTACTAGAAAGCCTACCTTTCTCATGCGGGACACAGAAATTAAATATATGAGCACTCATTGTGGTCTTTGTACGAGGTTCTCTAATTTACATGGGGCAAGAGAGGTAGGTAGATAGATAGTTGGGGTTTTCCGGCAAAAGAGCCAAATTTGGCTCTACTGCGCCAAGCATAGGGAATTTATATAAAACCTGACACTAAAATGTAATTGAATTTTAAAGTTTCTACAATTGATGTAAAAACATAGATGTAAAAATTTAAAAAAAAACTGATTAGAACATAAGTAAAATTTAGAATACAAGCGACTAAAATTGAACAATTGAATATGAAGATATTTCAAAAACAAGAGTGCGTTTTTCCCCTTTAAAATTAATATGTAGACTAAAATATTCAAAAACAAATAAATTTGTTTCGAACATTATTAAGGAATTTGTAAGAATAGAAGGTAAAATTGTAGACACAGACAAGAAAAAACTATTCATTTTTGTACTTTGTTGGAACAATATATTTGAGCTTTTGTAGTGTTGCTTTAGGAGGAGTGGGAGCAGGTGTACTAACATCAGAAGATGTGGTAAGGGATATCTTAATCTTTTTTTAGAGATTATACAAGAATACTTGGGGAAACGATTGCTCTTACTGGTTTAATAAGTTGCTGACTGACATTATTTTATCAATTCCACCAAAATTAATAAGCTGTGATTCGTTTAATCCTCTTATTCCTAAGAGTTGAGGATCCCTCAGAATATTGGAATGCCAGAGTGTCTATTTCAAGATAAAAGTTCCTTGACCTCTCGGTAACAGGTTCTTAAGGTTTTGATATACAAATCCTGCTTAAGTGATGACAGTTAAGCAAATGGTCAAAGAATATCTGGCAGTTAAGCTTAGATATCCTTCGAGAGTTCTCATCAGAACTCCAGGCCCCTCCCCAAATTCCCATGAAACTTTTAAAATTTGAGGAAAAAAGCATGCACTACAGATTTTAAGGCGCTTTACGAAAGGAGGAAGAGATGGGAATTTTACAATGATACCTAAGAATCTCAAGAGCCCATTGTAGTTCCGTTAAATAGATGTTTTGAGTCTTTCAGTAATGATAGACCTAAAATTCATACTACAAACAAAATTAGATTTTTTTCTTGTGCCATTTTGTTTATACTATTTTATGAAAAATCACGGAATGCTGTTTATCTGTATAATTTTATTAATTATTTTTACCATTGGAAGGTTTGCTTAGTATCAGTAAGTTTCTGTACACTTTATTTCTCGA
>JAOUZG010001186.1:2447273-2474417 GCA_026289955.1 Argiope argentata
CATAATATATTTAGATTTAATCGCAAAAGGTAAGGTAAGGTAAATCGCAAAAACTTTAAGTCAACCATAGAATATCATAAAACTTAAAATAATATTTTTTTCATCTGATCATATGCAGAATATTTCTCTTCCTCTCATTTCTTGCTCCTGGACTCTTATTGGAAATGGGTGAATTCAAGAATTTTTTTTGCCTTATAAAGCTCACAAAATGATGAAATTAATGATACATTTAATTTCATCTTTCAGCTCACTTTTAATTTAAACATTTATTCATTATTTTCTTTAGAATAATTTTTTAATAACAACATCGTAAAAACGTGTAATTCTTTTTTGCAATAAAATTTCAATAAAGTCTTCATTATATTATAATCTAAATAAATGACATGTTTTTACAAATTTATTTATTTCATTACGTTCATTCATTTATTTATTTTTTCATTTATATACATCAAGAGTTGTTAAATATTATGGAATGGATAGCACTAAGTCATGCGACGGAATAAAAACATATATTTTTGAGTTTTTACAGAAATAAAAAAAATGTATTGAAATAAATAAGAATTTATATTTCGTAATAAAAGCAAGTAATAAATAAAATGAGCATTAAATAATAAGTATGTATGAAAAATATAAGCGACAATGCGACCAAAAAGAGGGCTTTACAATTTTTACTGTCTAGTGCCATAAGATGACTAACCCCCCCATGTTCTTATAGGAAATCTTATGCTTGGGCAGGACTTCGATTTTTTTCATATTATCTGCTAATGAGCTTTTGATCCTCGTAGAATTTGTACAAATCGCAACTTAGGCTTTCAATGAGAATAAGTTAATTATAAGGAAGAAGTCAAAGACATTATTGACTAAGTTTTCCTTCTTTCAATTCTGCTAATCAATTGGGCGTATGCACTGTCGTTATCCAAAACAAACGATTGGCGAAGCCGATATATATTGCAAGATAAATATCAGAGTAATTGGTAATTTATTGCTCAGCACAAGTACTTGGGATCGTTAAAGGTCGTGATCTTTCGCTGCACTGAGAGCGAGAGTATCAATCAATATTTAATCACTTCATTCGAAAAAGTCATTTAAGACTTAACTCCACCCCACTTACAATACAGGCTGATGTTACTCATCTTCTTCCAACAAATGCATTGACATCAGTGATTTTAAATACATAGTAACCAAAACATTCAATAGACCGTAAGCAAGAAAAAGTGTCCACTTTGTTCTAATTATAAGACTGAACGAAATAAATATTTTCTCAAAAGATTTTTTCTTCGGGCGTTTGCCTTTTTTTTAAACATGCAGGAGAAAGTACAATAGGAAAGTTTTGCAGGGATTGTTGTGGCTTTAATGGTTTTCTAATTCCCCAATGACGCGTAATCACAATGTTGTTGCTTTCTTTGCAGTTAAGTAGGTGTGCAGAGTTTACCATTCGTATTTAGACCGTTAAACAACTCCCGATCTTGTTTATTCTTTTCACACTGATATTAACTCATCAAGTGCATTGAATGAAGGGCGGTGTAAGTGCTGTTGCCATTTAGATTTACTTCAAAACAGGAAAAGTTTAATATCAATCTGTGTTGGGCAATTCCATGACTAAGATGTGCTGTTTATTTTCCTCTGACTGAAAGTGGGTAGTTCGATTGGATTTCTTAAAATAGAAATCTTGTTAAGTTTGGAAATGAGTGTTTCCAAATTCGTGATCATAATAAATCAAAATAAGTCATGCAGCTATTTCACCGCCCACATTATAAACATAGATGATGATTAAAATAAAATATGCACGAAAGCAAAAAATATTTCTATGAAGCTATAAAATGCAATTTACATTATAGTATATAACACTTTAAGCTGACGCCATATGGCTTTGTATTATTAAGCTTTACAATGCTAACTATTAAATTATAATCAAAATGGAATTTTTAGCATTAGGAACGAAACAGAATTATCTAAACAATATAAACTTTTCATAATTAAATCATTAATGCCATTTTCTTCATAATTACCGTTGACATGATATGGTATTCTTCATATCCTCAATAGATTAATACCATAGACAATATTTGAACATTTCCTTTTAAAAATTCTAAAGTAAACGTCCAGTTAAGCATAACTTCACATCGAGTTTTGATTTTTTTTAAATGGAAAATGACTCGACTTTTCTAATCTCACGAATCTAAAATTAAAATAATTTTAGATTAGTGAGATTAGGAAATTCGAGCCGTTTTTTTATCATAATTCTTATCTATAATAAAACAGTGATCAAAAAATCTGTTATTATAGAAATTTCAAAATACTTTTAAAGAGATTTTTCAAAAAAGCCAATTCTATATTAAAAATCAACTTCCCATTATAATTTTAATTTCTTTAACTATTTAAAAAATGGAGAATCAGTATCTAATTACGAAGTTAACCAAGGATAATTATTAAAATTTTACGTATTGTATGTTTTTTAAAGAAAAATACATGAGACTTTTTTTAAAAAAACTATAATACAGTATCATTTCGGAAGCTTCTTTATTCTTTCAGTTTATTAAATGCTTTATTTTTATCTACAATAATTTTTATTACCCCATTTCAAGACATCTACGATAAAAGAGCTAAAAAGACCTATAAGACAAAATTATTTATTTTTCATCAATTTATTTTTCAAAGATCGGAATGATTGCCAACACTAATTTCCTTTCCAAAGTTGTATGAATGCCAATATTTGGAAAATTAAAAATATTAAAAATATGTCCTTCATGTGAATATTCTAATCATCTTTGATAAAACAGAATCACTCTATTTTCATCTTAAAAATTAATATATTTTTTAAATTTTTTATTGAAATTTATTAAAAATATATATATAAAAAAGGTTTCCATCTGATGTAGCACACCCTAAAAACCATTATTATTCCGAAAACCCAAACCGTTTCATTTATACACTCCAGATGCAACCTGTATCAGATGCAAAGCCAGTCTTCATAGAGATCGTTCGTCACTTATCATAACAGCTGCAGGGAACGCAATTGGCGGTTCGTCATTTTAAATGAGAGTGTCAGTAAGAACACCTGCGACGACTGCAAAGGCTTGCGCCGAGGGTTTTTTCGCTAATGAGGAGGAACGGAATCTGTTCGTTCATTAAACTGGTAGGTAGCTTTGAGATCTCGGCGGGACTGGGATGTTCGAGACTGTGGAAGCTTCTGCCGCTCGTATTTAAGAGAAAAAGGTTTTTGATTCTTAGACACCCATTTCGAAATATTTGTAAAAGTTTCCATAAAATTCATTATTTGGTGCTTATTCGTTAGCCAGACGCCAGCGAAAAAATGCCAAATATTGCAGAATTTCGCCAAATTTCTTACAGTGATATTAAAGCGAAAAATCGTCAAATAATGAAAAATTCTGTCAAATTTCTTTATTCGTTATTTGGCACTTTTTCGTTAGCTGGGTGCCAGTGAATAAGCGCCAAATAATGTAGAATTCCGCCAAATTTCTTACAGCTATTTTAAAACGAAAAATTGCTTAATAATATAGAATTCCGCCACATTTCTTTGCCGATTTTTTACTGGTGCCTGGCTAACAGAAAAGTACCCATTAATTTTCACTGAACTTCAGAATAGAGATTAAGAAAAGAAAATTTTCTGAACACTCTTAATTATTATGTGTCGTTAATTGTTCTAGTTTTGGTTATTCCTAGAAGAGAAATAAGATATAATCTATTTATTAATACGAATAATCACCATGAGCAATGAAATAAGTTCAATTGATAACAATTTCGTTGTTGTTGAAATTGTACATTCCTTTTATTCTTTTCTTCTTTGAATTTGAAATATGAAGAAAAATGTTTATAAGTTTATTGCCCATAAATCCTTTCAGAAATTTTTAGAAAAATTAGGATTAAATTAGGGATAAAAAAATCACCAAGCTCTATCTCTGCGCTGATATCTTCATCCATTAGAATGATAGTAAAGAAAGATATAGGATATTCGATAACAGAAAGTAAAATATTTTATTTCAATTACTGATATTTTAGCCCTAAAGAAAGAAGCAAAATTATATTTATAAGAACATTTTTTTAAACTTTCTATTCAACTTTATAAGATACCAAGGTTTGATAAATAGTAATAAATCAATTATCATATTTTATGGATTGTAAATTGTAAAAGTACTTATATAGAATCTCAGAATTTACCTTTCACCATTTCAATCCCATACATACAGAAATAGATAACCAAATGCTTCATTTATATAAAATCAATAATCTCATTCATGTAAACAAAAAAGCAGAATCATATGATTATATTCAACATTTATGCATGAACTTTTCATATCGTTTTCTATTAAATTTATGGCTGTATGTGTAAAAAAATTAATCCTTCAACAATTCTTTTAAAGAATTATTTAAAATTATAATATTTTCAGGTTGGCATACTGTTTCTAAATCTTGTGTTTTGAAAATCCTTTTCTATAGTAGGCAATAATTTGTTGGACTTAAGAATTACCAATGTGTCCATTAAAAATGTTTTGCAAAATTTTAATTACATTTATTTTTTATCCAAAAATAATCTTAAATTCTAACATTTTTTTTAAAAAAATTTTGAACTTTTAATTAGCTAATCAATATTTTTAAACGCATGCTTTTATTGTTGTAATGAAATTCAAAATAATTTTTTTAAATATTTTTTCAACAAATCATTTTTATTTTTTTTAAAAAATTGCCGATTTCAAGCATAAATTTCAAAGTAAAATTTCCACCCGTTTTCATTAAAATAATAATAATATTTTTATATCCTTCCTACAAACCTTGCAATGTAAAAATTAATACAAACAAAGCGAATTCAACAAAATGAATGTTCGAATTTTCCATCTTTTAATATTATATTGACTCGTATTTTATTATTTTAAACATGGTTATAATTCTTGTTGCCTTTTATGATTAATAAATTTAATCTTTCAACACTATCATGGAAGTTCAATTTTACAATGATAAATTAGCTATTTATGAAAGTTTTGTTGGTATATTTGGCCAAAATTTTTGCTCGCTGTTTTTGTTAACGATTTGAAGTTCAATCTGGATCGATGTAAATGTGAAGAATCAAGTGAGGTCTCGAAGTTCCACAGATTTTAAGGGCTGCTTCAGGGCAAAGCCCGTTTCGCCTCTCACCTGTGGGCTTATGTATGCGCTATATCAGCAGAGTCGTGATATCCCTTTGACTGCTCAGGTCGTTGACCTGCCTACTTAGCCGTAATAAGTATACTAAGACCTCTCAAGCGCCACACTTTCAGCGGGACGTACAGAACTGAAAGGCGTGCCAACCATGGACGAGAAAATCTCTGGAATCTATTAGTTCTGCCTTTTTGAAGAAAATAAAGCTTGATGTTGGGAAAACAGAAGGCGGTGTCTTTTTTTCTATTCGGACGAGTATGGCTAGGTGGGTGGGCTCCCCCACTGTGTCCACTGTAAATAAACGTTTTGGTATTTTGTTCGTTTTTTTTATATGCAAGTGCACTGATGTCTGATAATATTCTAGGAAGAATTTTTCGTAATTCATTTATGCTCATGTTTCGCTTTTCTTTATAATGGACTTCATTTTCAGAAATACTTTTGATAATTATATTAAATTTTCTCGATGAAACAGTATAGTTTTTTCAGAAGATATTGTCTAATTTTTGTATTTTGTATATAATGGTTATTGGTTAGATTTTAATTATAATAATTTAATAACGCATCTGATTTTTTAAACCTCTTAAAAGGACATTGTATCTAGTTATGATATATTAAAATATTTGTAGAATTGAAATTGGCTTAAGCAAAATTATTCATTTAGCTTATTAGATCAATTTAATTTTATTAATTGATTAATAATTAAATAACAAATCAAGACACACCATTTTGTGTGAGATAAGGAACTGAAACATCTAAGCTTCTGTCTTAATCAAAAATTAGTTGGAATTTAACCTACTTATATAACTTCATTCAAATATTGAGGAATTAAGAAGGACACATATTTCCCATGGAACTAGAGAGGGTTAATCTGATTATAATGAGAGAAACTCTTTAGCAAATGAATAAATAATTTCCTATTTTAGAGAGAAATTTTTAATAAATAAATAAATTATAAACTCTTTTAAAAAGATATTTACTTTTTAATTTTTATTTCCTAAAAAAAAAGGCAAACTTAAGATTATCTAAGACGATCTAAATAACAGACTAAAAACTCTTTGTCAAAATTTTCACAAAACCGTGCAAATAAACTAAAATTTGAAGGCTTTTTTAAAGGAAGAAATTTAAATATTTGAGCTTCTGCCGATAAAAAATAAATGTTCAAAATATGTGATTAATATTATATTAACATATCGACATATATTTAATATTTCGACATATAAAAAATTATTAACATATTTAATTAATATAACAGAGAAAATTAATATATCGATATATATTAAATTTTCTCTTAAATTAGATCAAAATTCATTTGGAAACGGAACAAAAGCAATTAAAAAACGAACCTCATAATTTTGAATCGATCTTAAGTGACTGTCTAAATCACTAGATTGATGTACAAGATAGTTCTTGAATATAATCAATAAAGTTTTGAACTTACGTCCGTCTGGTCCGAAGCGGCACATTACGCTATCCACATTTCCATTTTTAGAATCACATGGCTCTCTTTTCTTATATAGATGAGTAAACCTGGACTCCATATTTTAATGAAGGGACACACAACAGGTCAAAACTTCAATTATAAAATATAGAAACAAAAGTAAATGCAAATATGAAAGCAGAACAGAAAACCATATGATAATAATAAGAGAAAAAACCTAAAGGAGAAACAAAAATATATTAAAAATAAAAATAAATTAAATGAGTAAATTTTTATATAGATAAGGCTGCAAAAAGATCAAGACGGTCCTTTCGTAGTATATAATCTTTCGGTATTTTTAGTGCATAATTTTTAAATCATAACTACAATCAGAAAAGCTATTATGTTTGTATTTAATTAAAAATTTATATCATAAAAATAATAAAACATTTTCCTCTATATAATTAAGAGTCAATTTATTAAATACAAAGCATGGTTTCTGCAATCACAAACCTTAACATCATTACTATAACCCGACCTTTCATCTTGTTTTTTTAAAAGAAAATTTTAATTGTTCGTGGTTAAGAAACATCATCAAAGTGTGATACTGAAAAACAATTGCTTTCTTGGACCTAGATTTCATTACTAAAAACAGAAACTCTCTTATGAAGCAAATCTTAGCTTGTATATCCCATAGTGAGAACATGAAAAAAATTGACTTAAAAGGTTTTATTTCTGGTAATTGTTGCTAATCTTCTTTATAAAAAAGCCTCACGTTCAGGATTTAACCTCCAAGTTCACATAGATCACGATATTGTGTTGAGACAATCCATTTACTTTAAGGCACTTTTTCTGTTGATATCTTTCGGAATTAAGCATTAGCCTAGAAAGATTTGAGATAATTGGCGTTCCAGAAAAAACTTTGGTTCTGAATTCTAACTGATTTTAAAATAGATGAGTTAAAAGTTTTTAAAAAAATGAATGTCCTGCCAGGAATTTAGAAATACGAAATATCTTTTTTTTTCTTTTCTTATTAACAGTTGTGAACAGTGTGAAAAAAAATTATATTTTAAGGTTTAGACTACAATCTTTGGTATTCATCACACGCACTAAGAATGTTCCAGATGATTTCGACAATAATAATTTTTTTTTACATCGTTCTTTTACAATGGATTTCATTGTAAGCTTAAAAAGCAAAATTTTGACCACATAGTCTTCCTCAAGAATTGAATATTTTTCAATCGAATTCAATAAATAAACAATTATTGTAATTGGATTGTCATAATATAAATCAGAAGCTGTTCGTTATGATACAAATCCTGTTTGTCGTTGACTACCTCATGTACTTACACAAAATTATGTATTTTGAGTTAAACTGCTTCATACAGTAAAAAAAAAAACGATGCCGGCTTTCTCGTACATAGATAGCGCATCTTCCTCGTGTTCTGGGAGTCCCGATTCGGGCATGGTTTTTCTTTTCTGTGCTATCTGTGAGATGTATGACTGTGCCCCCCTGTGTAAAGGGGCTGTGCAAGCAAATGTGGTGAGCGTGTAGCTAAGTCGTACTCTTGGCCCTAGTTGGTGCTGACTCAAAAAATTAGAGACGTTACTTTCGGTTTAAATTTGCTGCTGTATCAGCAGGGGGCTTACCCATGGCAAGTGCCATAAGTAACAACAACAGCAGAAAAACGGTTAATATTTTTTGAGAAAAAACCCATCTTCTTCAGTCAATATTTGATCTTTTATCGAATTTCTGGCTTTTTTTGCATGAAAGGTACTATATATTTTAGTATATCTATCTCTAATACAAAATATTGCTTATTAGCCACTTCACATACAACGACGTCTCTGAAACGCGCATCGAATTATTGAATTATTAATTTTAAACCTGCAATTAAGTGAAAGTATTCAGTAATTCAAAATGCCAAAATCATTTAGAAATTTTCATTATCTTAAAACTCGTTACATTATTATAGGAATTAAAATAACAATAAATGTTTAACATTGGTTGCGTCATCTAATTAGGAAATTAAATAAATTCGCATGTCAAGTGGTTAATAATAACAAATGATAACAATTTATATATAACCCTATATAACCTGCTTGTTTTGAAAGGCACTATGCATTTAATGGTCATTCAATTTATAGGGTCAAATGTATGAAAAGAACAATAAAGATTAATTTTTAGAAATATCGAGATGAAGTGACATTCCCGCATTTCACCATTAAAATTTGGAACTAAATATCTACAAAAGCCCTTTTGTAGTTTCAAATTATCTAATGCTTTAGATTATCATAGCTATTTTTAAAAATTCGGAATTTCCATAAAATGAACTTGTTTTGAAAATAGGAACATAATTGAAGTATCGAATGTTCCATATTATAAACCTAAAGGATTACCGCCCTATGTTCATAAAGGATGGCACTATCAAGTTGCCTCTGATGGTGGCAGTAAATCAGTGACGTCACAGCCTTCACATGTGGTTTTGTATTTTCCATCGTTAATTGCAAGAGTAGATATTCATTTCTCTATATTATATTTTCTCTTTTAAGTCTCCGGAGGCTAGTATCGAAACCCAAAACAAGAGTTGTTGCGAAACAGAAAAGCCGAATTCTATTTTCGTATCCCAAGATTCACTTTTACTCATCATGACGCAATAGTGGATTACATATTGCCATTGGCTCAAAGCTGGCCGCTGGACGGCTGCCGTATTGATGCTCAAATCTGCAACTAACTGGTTTTCCCTTACACAAGCTGGCACGTATGAAGCCAAACTAGTCTCTTTATCGCCGTTTTTGGCGTCTTTACAAAGTTATGCCTTAATTTCTTTCTCGGATAATTATGAATCTTAGTATCAAGTTATTTATACGATATTTCAGTTTGAAGCAAAATACGATAAAAATTTTATTAGGTTTGTAGCTGCTGCTTTCAAAGAACAGGTTTGAGACATCATAATATTTATATTTTCATATTTCGTTTAATTTGAGTGAGATAGGTCAAATTATTTACTTTAATTCTTAATAGTCGAAAAATTAGGAAGATTAAGGAGAGTTACAGCATTAAATTTGCCTAGTGTAATGAACTTTGATTGATTTGTATTTAGCAGAATAACAGAGACTGGTAAAAGCCATCACTAAAGTTTTACAATGGTTAAATTCTCACACTTGAAATATATTGTAAAAACATTGATAGCAGATTGAGGAAATTCAGTTACATCTCTATTTACCTTTTATTAAGGTGATAACAGATTCCATATTTGATCATTCATCCTGGTTGATAAAATTATCCGTAATTGTTTGCATTTTGCATATAATTCCCCAGATTGTCCTGCTTGTACATAACTCATATTAAAAAGTTTTTAAAAATTTATTAAATCTAGTTTTTAATTCAAATCTTAAATGAAGCATTAAGTGCACTTCTATGTGATACAAAAGTTAAAAGTATTTTCTTTACTCATATGCAGAATATAATAACTATATTTCTAAGTAGCGAAAATTCCATATCTCATTTCCTCTGAATTTATAACATACAAGTTATTATATAATTCAGTCCTGTAATAGTAAAGGTAATTCCCTGTTATGAATTTTTGTAGAACACATAGAATATGATAACTGTATCCTTAAGTAGCGAAAATTTCATGTCTCATTTCCTCTGAATTTATTACATGCAAGTTATAATAAAATTCTGTTCTGGAATAGCAAAGGTAGTTCCATATTATGAATTTTTGTTCTCATTTCTTTATGTAGATCATTATCATATTTTTAATTTTCATAATTTTTAATTTTTGATTAATTGAGGCTAGATGGTTGAAAATCCAAAAATATTTCCAGCATCGAAATTTTAAGTCTTAATTCAGGATAGCGATTAAAAAGTGCTGAAGCTAATTTTGAAGCATGTTTTATGAATTTTAATTTGATCGGTACTTTTCATTCTTCAGAAGGCATTTTAAAGTAATTAATAATTATTATTTCTATTGCTATTTGCGATAAAAATGATATTTTAATAAAAAAATAATTTTTAAAAAGTCATTTAGTATGATAAGAGCAAACGAAATCTAATCAGCTGCTAGAACAGTCATCCGAAAAATATTTCAAATACTGTTTTGTAAAAAAAAACATGTTAAAGCAAATAATAACTTAGACTAAATATAACAAATAATAAAATTAGATACCTCTTTACGCCAAACGAATTTTAAAACACCACTTGGTAAGTTATAAAAACATAAATACTTCAAACAATGAAAACAATTATTATTATTACGCTTCTATGCTTTTTATAGGAGAATTTTCAACGTATTATATTTTAAAAATTGACATGAAACATCCTAACCAGGAAAGAATTTATAAATCTTCTTTGCATATATTTATTTACTTTATACATGCATAACTACTTAATAAAAGTTTGCTGGTTTGCTCCAACTTCCCAAATAATGATATATATCTGTAAGCAAAACTCGGCAAAAAAAAAGGATCAATTTTGCAGCATAAAAGCTCTAACAATTCAATTATGTTAACAAAATCACCTTTTGCTTCGTCTTTCTATTTTTATAATATTTTTATATATTTTTTGTCAAAATCGTTATGCATCATTACATTTGGCCCGACCTTCTTATTTTTTCGACTTTCTAGAATTTTCAGGGCAAATTTTAAACGCTCTGTTTCTGCTCTTCCAGTTGTCTTCTTCTGTTTCTTCTTTCATGATTTTTTAAACGTATAATCGACATGTTGAATATAGTAAGCAGAAAAATTTATGATTTTAAACATTATTATTAGTTTGCAATGGAAGATTATTACCGTAATTTGAAAGATGCAGTTACTTGCAATTTAAAACTACTTATAATTCTACCACTCTTTTTTTGAGAAATAGAACGTATGATTTATATATAAATATTTATTTACAGAATTCAAATAGCTATTTTAGTATGAAAATAAATGGTATAGTTATGTATTATTTATATTGGTAATTCGATAATCTGATAAGAATATTCTTCAGATCATAACACTGATATAGTTTTTTAAATATGTCGGTGAACATTAAATAAAAAAACCAATGAGTACAATATTATGTAAACTACTCGCATTTGTGTTCGTTATTGATACTTAAATAGACTTTTAACCTACTTTCAGAAAATATATTCATAACGGTTTTCGAAAATCAGTGAAGAAAACATTATATTATAAAATAAAAATTATTTCTGCCAAATTATTATTTAAATGTTTATAAAAACCTTTTATTCTTTAAATATAAGTTAAAATATCTAAATTTTAAGCATCATGACTAGCTATTAAAAATATAATTAGAGAATAAAAATTAAATACTTTTTTATTGTTTTTTATCGAATGTAATAACTAGTATAACCCAAGTGGAATGTGTATAAGATGCTATAAATTACTGTTAGAAAACTGCTGGAACTCATAAATAAATCCTAAAAAACACAAAATAAAGTTTTTATACATAAAAATTTAAATATTAGAATAAATAATGAAGTTAATAGGAATTAACAATTAAGGTATAGGATGATGTCAAAAAATAGTTGCTCATTTTCTGATTGCAATAAAAATCAGTGTCTTAACAGAGCGAGAAAAAAAAACTTATTTGAATGGAGGCAATAAATTGTGAATTCATTGAAATTTTTTTTTATTTTTATTTTCTAATTTAAACACACAAAATTACATAAAAATGATTTAATGAAATATTTAATTAATTTTACAAATGCGTGTAAAATTTTTGTATAACTATTTATTCATATAAAAATATAAATTTTGGTCTTTACTGGGATAACTCTCTCCAAAATATGAGAAAAAAGTTAATTAAAAATAATATCATGAAATTATCATTAGTTACTATAAGAGATATAATACCTAATTCATACTTTAAAATTAGCATAGATTGTATTAATTGTATATCATAAAAAATCATCATGGGGAATTTTTACATTTTTTTTCCAAGACTCCGACAAACATTTAATGTTTTCTTTCTTATTAATTGAAACTTATTCTAAAAAAGAAATTAAAAATTTTTTTTCCATTAAAAGAATAGAAAAATTTAGCTCATATATTTTTGCCAATTTAAAGTCATTAAAGAGTAATTAACAGGAAAAATTAATTATATAGTAAGGAATGACAATATCATTCATTATTATAAGAGAAAAAAATCCCTTGCTTATACTTTAGTTCTAATATGAATTGTATTACATAAGTATAAAGAAATCTTCATTGAAAATTTTCAAATTCTTTTACGACACTAATAATTACTTAATGTTTTGTTTCTTATTAATTGAAACATATCTTGAGATATTCAATTAAAATTTATTTTTCCAGTGAAAGAATAAAAACTCATTTAACTCATAAAAGGCTTATAATATAAAGTCATCACAGTGTAATTAAAGATAAAATTTCTGAAATTCATTTCCCTTTGTGAAATTTATCGCTATTTTTAATCAACCTATTAAAAGAGTGTCCATATTCTTCTCAAGATAAATTCAGGAAAGTCATCACAGATTTGAAACGTATCTTGAGATAAACAATTAAAACTAATTTTCCATTATTTTTCCACTGTGAAAAAATAAAATAAAAAAATAAAATCATAAAATGTTTTCAATATAAAGTCATTAAAGTGTAATTAAAGATAAAAGTTTCTGAAATTCATTTCACTTTGAGAAATTTGTCGCTATCTTTAATCAACATATCAAGAGAGTGTCCATAATCCTCTCAAGATAAATTCGAGAGAGCCATCACAAATTCCTTCCAGAGCGTGACAGAAATAGCGTCAGCAATCCATCAGGTGGTGAAGCGGACACGAGGACCCCTAAAAACCCTCTCGTGACCTGCCCTAAAAAAAAGCGCATCTCTGGTGGAACGAGGAATGCCGGATCCCCACTTAGGAGCCTCCCGAACGTCATCGACCCCGTTCACTTGCCTATTTTGCTGCCCCCTCGCATGCTGCATGTTCGGCATTGCTGCTTGTTTCAATGGAATTTCAATGTGGAATTGGCGCATCGTGGCCAAACATGGCTGATAAGTAAAAAAACCTGACCCATCACCACCAATAATATTAATATGGAATTATAAAAGGGCATATTCTAGTTACTTAGATAATTAGGTATAGAATTTTAGAGAGGAAACGTTCATTAATACCGACAGTTTTTTTTCTTCTCTAGAATCTCCTATGTATGTTTTGTGGAAACGCGGAAAGCGATAGAAAGTCCCGAGATTTTACAGATTCTCCACAGGTCCAGGAGGCATCTCCTTCAAGTCACTAGGGCAAACGATAGATTTGAAAAGAATTTCATTCTAAAAAAGTCTAATTTAATTAATTTGTTGTTATTCATTAAACAAATTGGTTATGCTATATTTGTAGTCGGAGATTCGATAAAAAAAATTAATTTTTAAATAATTAAAATTTGGATTCAAAATTTAAATTTGTAAAAACTCTCAAGAAATGCACGTTTCAGTGTTCCCTCTCCATTTCCTAACTTCCGAAGCAGAATTTTTTTATAGATTCATCTCGCATCTAAAACAATAATTCATTTAATTCATCTTGCCATCAACACTTTTCAAACAACAATAATGATAAGCTGAAATTAGAAAAAAATTGAGTGAATTCCAATCAATAAAGTAAGTTTTAATTTCTTATGAATTGAAAAAAAATTATTTAAAAATAATTTGGTACAATATAATGAAAAAGCTGAACATTTTTTGAGCTTAATTTAATTATTCTAATACAAAAAATGATCAAGTTTACTGACTTCTGAGTCAGCCAATGGAATATTAGAGGGGAAAAAAGAAAGAGGGAGTTGGAATTAAAAACTATACAATTCTGCTAGAGAAATGAAACGAGGGGGGGGGGGGGACTAAAGTATAAAATTCTGAAAAGTTGGCATTGCTTGATTTAATTTCGATAAATTCGAATACACTAACATTTCTAACTAAATGAAACCACAAAATTGAACTATCCAGAAAATATATAGAGAAATCTCGAAATCCAATAAACATGTCCACGTGTTTGATACTCTGCCTTGATTTCGTAAACCTTGATTTATGTTTGCAACTTTTTCAAGACACAAATGCAAGGATTATTTATATCCTATATTCTTTGCTAATATAAGATTAGCGTTGTGAGTGTTGTGACTTATGGCACTTACCTATGGACAATCCCCCCGCTGATACAGCAGCAGATTTAAGCAGAAAGGAGCGTCTCTTGTTTTTTGAAGCAGCGCCAACTAGGGCCAAGAGTACGACTTAGCTACACACTCTCCACATTTGCTTGCACAGTTCCTTTTTTACAGCGGGACACATTCACACATCTCACAGATAGCACACAGAAGAACAGCCATGCCCAAACCGGGTCTCGGACCCGGGACTCCCAGAACACGAGAAAGACGCGCTACCTCTGTGCCGGAAAGCTGGCCGTATAAGATTTAAATGTAGATAATGCTACATTGCAGTTGTAAATGTTGTATAGCAGCTGAGGTCTACAATGCATTTTCAAACCAATTTCGTGACAACTTGTTTATAAGTATTTAATTCTAGTTTCATTGTCTAATAAAATAAAGGCAGAGGGTTTAATTACCGAATCTTTTTTTCTCTTTTTAATGAGAATGATTTATTGAACTGAGAAACGGATTTTTTATTTAGAGTTTCAGTAGTGCAAGAATACGAGATTCATCTTCTCGAGGAAGCAATTAACAAACGATTAGTTATACTTTTACTGAAAAATCGAATGCGTTTTTGTATGAAATCAAAAGTTAGGACGGCAGTGATGCATATATTTTAATGCCCAAATCTTTAATTTTAAGTATATCAAACGTTTTGTTTGAATTATAGCAGCACAAGATTATAAAGAAGTCAAACTAAAAATAATTCATAGCATTTAATAAATTATAAACAAATTAATGATAAATTTTAAAGTTTGCACCAAAAATATTTTAAAAATTGTTATACGGTATTTTACTATATAACCGCACCAATTCATTGATAATTTCAGTTTAGTTTAAAACTTTTCTTACAAAAAATCTAGACATATAATTTGCAATCACCTATTTTTTTAAGGCTTTTAACAATCATATTCAGTTTGGCATAGATGTAGGCAGTATTATAAAATTGTACTGGGTATTTAAGGAGAGCATCTAATGCATCAAAATGAATAATAACAATAATGAATGCTAAAATGTTACTTAATATAAGAGCAATTAAAATATTTTATTTAAAAATAATACCAAAATAGAAACGTACTTACAATCAATGTGTGTTATTTTACCCAAGGAGCGTTTAGCTAGTAAATACTTAAAATAATTATACTGCTTGCTTAAAACATGATTTATTTTATATTAATCTATAGAAATCATATTATTTAACCCAGTATACTGAATTACTCAGAAGCATTTGAAGAATATAATAATAAATAATGCACACAATCATTTAAAAATGTACAGTAGAAACTAGTAATAAGGCAGATTAAATAAAATAATAATAATTATTATTATTATAAACAAACAAATGCTTTGAAAGAGTGCATTCATGAGAGTTTTTGACGACTTTTTTTTTGAAAACTTGCAGAAAGGATTTCATTGTTGAAGACGTTGAAATTCATTATTTTATTTTTTTGAGTGATTTTAAAGACAAAAGATCTAATTTCCTTTTTTGGTTTGCACCACTGTAATAGACTAATTAACTAAATAATCTGAATTTCGTTCAGGCAACCCTAAAACTGAATGTGCAACATCAAGACATTGTTGCTTATATGAAAAGTGTAAAATTAAACAAAATTCACAAAAGAAACCAATAAAACAAAGACGATATTAGCAAATTTTTTTATTAATTATAAAAATATTTTTTAAAAAAATCAGGAAGAAATAATGAAATATAAATGACAACACTTTTGCTGTTTTACCATAAGACTGTTTCATCCACAATTTTACGATTCAATCGGAATTTCAGATTAACAACTTTTATGATAGTTACAATCGGAAAGGTTTATTCTTTAAAGCATGATCTTACTTTAAAAAACCTGGTTCAGTATTTTTAAAAAAGAAATTAATTTTGATTTATCTTTTCATCAATTGAAAAATCATACTATTTACTGCTTTTTTCATTGTAAATAATCTAGTTAATAATTTAAGGACTGTACATTAAATGTGCAGGAAACAATAAGTAGTTAAAAAAGAGCAAAGTATATAAGGGCAACGAAGTCAGAATTGTTTATACTCCGAAACGTACGTTTGTTTTATATGGGAAGTTTTCTAATTGTGCCTTTGTAAAAATTCGTTCTAATAGTTTACTGTTTTACTTTCAAGTAATTTCAAACAATTCTAGGTTAAGAGGGCTTTGCAGTATGTCTATTTCGGGGCTGGCAATCACAAATCGTCCTTCAAAAAGGAAGTCATCTATCTCAACTTTGGAAGTTTTACTAGAAGGGGAAAAGAAAATAAAAGTTTTTACAATCAGTAATGAAGACGATATACTTTTTTTTCACATCAAGTGTTAACAAATATTGTGTAGACTGACTATACACGAGAAAGAAGAAAAAAATCGTGATTCGTTGCAGAAAAATAAAGTTTCGATCTCCAGGAAAATTTTGGAAATCGATGTTATGGTACTCTTTTTGTTAAAGCGACGAAGTAATTCTTCAAATTCCACAATTATTTGAATAGTTTTAGGAATCTGAATTAAAATTTAATTTTGTTTATACGAGATTATATGATTTTTTTATACGAGAAATTTGAGAGAGTAACTTCGAATTTTAGATAATTCTATATTTTCATTTTCATTGGAATCGTAACATGTTATATTTTTCAAAAAGTTAAATTGGCAACTTATTATAAAAAACGCTTTATTCACTATTTAATAAAGATTTAGTTAAAATGGAGCAAATAGTCTCTTTTTGTGTTTTAAAAACTAACACCTTCTGAAATGATACCTACAATTTTCTTTTTAAATTATTCTTAATAAATTTTTATTTATATTGAGGTTTATGAAAAAAGTTAATATACTTGTTGTGCAAATAGTTAAATTAAATTTCCGAAGTGTCTGTTTTCAACGATAAGTTAATGTAATTTCTAAGTTTTATAAAATATAATTATGGCAATTTGCTATTTCTGAAAAGTACTATATTCACTTTATATTGATTAATTTGAAAGAAAAATTTATTAAAATTATTCCTAAAATATTTAAAATAAATCAAAAAATTTTTGCCTCATGCAAACTAGGTTTTTAATACAAATATTCTGATGTATTCTATTAACGTAACTTACAAAAGTGTCTGAAGGTATTGAACAGTCTTTAGTGGCAGCATAAAAGAACTATCACCAGAAAAATAAAACGATGAAAAATATAAACGTAAGGCTTCACAGAAAGGAAAACAGATGAAAAGCTTATTAAAACGACTATATTTTTTTAAATTAGAGATAAAAAAAGGATTACTCAAATTAAAAGAAGAGAATAAGAAAAGGCCGGTAACCAAAATCTATAATCAATTAATTCATTTTTAAGAACAATAGTAAACGGTAAATTTGTTATAAGCTGTTTGAAAAATTTTCGTTACAGATTTTTTGTAAAAGCATGTTGGCTAAAGGCCTAGAAATTAAAAATAAAATAAAATAAAATAAAAAACAAGTTGGTCTAAAAAGGGTCAACTATCAAAAAAAAGCCCCATCTTAGGGAAAGCAGACAAAAAAAGAGAAACCAAGAGAAAAACTTTTTTTTTTTATCTCTGTGGATCATTCTCTTAAAAGGAACCACGCTAAGTAGAGAGTAGGTCAAATAATCTCGTAGTGATATATCTTAGTCCTAGACAAACTGGACACATGACCGTTTCACAAATATTTGCAACATCCCTTCCCTTTCTTAACATGATAAAGAACAGCCAAGCCTTTCCATTTGGCGTCGACAGCGAGTCACCTTGGCGAGTTTGATTTTCGCGCCAGACTATCAAATCACGAAGGCCACTTGTGCATGCGATTGCGAACTTCTGTCGGCGGTTTTCGTGGAAGAGCGTTTTTGTTTACTTTTTCGCCGCTCTTCGTGTTTGGAACCTTCTCTGCACCTCCTCCTAGTTTGTCTCGATGCCTATGTCTGAGTAATTTTTGCATTTAATACAACAGTTGCCATTAAAAGACTTTGTTGTGGAGCTTCGCATTTTTTCAAGAGTTTTTGGAAAAAGCATTGCATTCGAGCACGTGTGAATTTTGAAAATTTCTGTTACCAATGAATGACCCTTGATCTTGCACTTTGATCTAACCACGTGAGACAACACACTTATCCGGAGCTAACAGGTGAGTGTGTGAATTTTTTGTTGGAAACTATTTTCATTGGAGACGCAAACTAAAAGCTATGATCACGCCCACTTGTTGCAATGCTATCTGAAGGTCGAAATGCGCTCACTATTTTTATCCAGAGCCTCATGATTGGTATCAATTGACCCTGCCGACTGGAGATTAGAATGATTTACTTTTAAACCCCGATTTTATTTTCAGTTCTCCAATTGAGATCAATAGATGTAGTCATGTGAGTGTTTTCCTTCTAATGAGGCGGGGAATCATTCATCCCCCCTTTCAGTTTTATTTAGAAACTCCTATCCTTTTTTTTGCAATATTTATTCCAATCTACTTCAGCGATATTATAAAAGACTAATTTTTCTGAATCTTTTACTATACAACTAAGTTTATTTCTCTATAACTGAGATTTGTAACGAGAGAATGGGAAGTTCAAACATATTTGAATTTTTTAAAATTAAATAACTCTAAAGTTTTTGTTTAATATCAAAAAAATAGTAATAAATTCTGGGAGAAATTAACTTTCTATATTTCTCACATACACAATAAAGAATCTGCTTCTGTTTAATTTATTGTATGGTGGTTGACCCATTTATAAAATTTTAACCCCTTAACCGGTTTGCCCATACGTTATGCGTGCATTTGTATTTATTTCAGTTTTATAGTTTTAAACAACAATTAAGCTATTCATAAATGATATTATGATATATAGAATTTTTTTGGAGTAGATAAATATCTATTTGAACCAAAATGACTAAATATTCCCACAATATAAGATTTAATTTAAATGGAGAGTAATAAAGTTCAAAACGTTTAAAAAGTTATAAGTATTTATGTATATTTATTCATAAAAGAAAACATATTTTTTAAATGTTTTTTTTTCTTGAACTTCAAATAGGTTTCAATTATGCGTGATAAATATAAAGCATAATAAAAAAAATTTCCCGAAACTATAGCTTTTGCTTGAAGAATTAAAAATAAGTAAAATAAGTTTAATTTAATCGAATTAAAAGACGAATGTGTGGTTTATTGAAAATCTTTAAGGCATTATTTTGTAGTGTAATTTTTTCCATTAACATAGTTTTTAAAAGACTAATTGTTTATAGAATTACTGAGATATTAAAATATTGTATAATTTGTAGTACGTTCATTATTGATGTCTCTACTCTTTCAACTTCAATTGTTCAGGCGGATGTCAATTAAATTTAAGACTTATTTACTTTTTACTTTCTCATGTGCGTAGTATAAAGTATAGTAATAAGCAAACAATTCTCGTGATTTTGACGAATTGCCGCTCTTTAGTTTTGGAAAATCTTTGTCTGTCTGTCATGAAAATAATTTACAAACAATTTCTACTGAATGGCTGAATTTTGATATATGGTCTTTACACTAAATTTACAGATTTCTATCAAATTTTCATTAAAATCTATTCAAAGGAAGTCCGTCTGTCGGACTGTTCTAATATAAATTAACATGATGATTACAAAATAAAGAGAGCAGAGATAAATTTCGGTGCACAGATATGATATCTATTATGTATCACCTGTCAGATTTTAAACCAAATCCAAATACAGGTTAATTGTATGTCGGTCTTCACTTTAAAAAAACGTGCAAAAACGATGCTTCAGAAATGTAATTACTTAAATATATCGAATTTGGTGTAGGATTTTATGAGTACAAGTGTAGTTCTGTGTGAAATTTTTATTTTAATCGTTTGCTTAGAATGCGTCTCAAACCCGAATTACTCTTCATGTCAGGAATTAATGGCCAAATAACTCGCCTAGGATAATATAATAAACTATAAAAAGCTAAAATCACGCCACAGAAATATATCGTAACTATTGTGCGCCAATGTCATGCAAGGCCTGCGTTCTTTGTCATGATAAGTTTATTGCAGAGTATGCGCGAAACTTTTGGGATAGCCCACTCCCTCTGCTTTCTTTTAGTATTAAGATGTCTATATTTCCCACTGTTCAACAGTATTCTTTTACGGCTAAGATGCATATATTTTCAACCTATAATAATATTCTTTTCCTTCTAAGATGCGTATACTTACCACTTATAACAGTATTCTTTTTATGCTAGGATACATATATAGTCCCGGTTAGGGCATGGTTATTCTTCCGTGTTCTATTTGTAAGGCGTGTGAATGTGCCCCCACCCCTGTAAAAAAAGGGCTGTGCAAGTCTGTGTATTTAAAGTCGTTCTCTTGGCCCTAGTTGGCGTCACCTCAAACAACAGACGATTATTTCGGCTTAAATCCGCTGATGCATCAGGGGGCTAGTCCGTGGCAAGTACCATTAGTAACAGCAGCAACAACAACAGATGCATATATTTCTCACAACATATTTGCAATTCTTTGACTGCTAAGATGCATATACTTCTTACTGTATAACAGCAATTCTTTTAGGGCTAAGTTTAATATATTTCCCACCTATAACTGTATTCTTTTACTGATAAGATGCATTTATACTTATCACAGTATAATAGTAATTCTTTTACTTTTAAGATGAATATAGTTTCTCTCAGTATAATTGCAATTCTTTTACTAATAACATGCATATATACTTCTCACGGCAATACAGTAATTCTATTACTGCTAACTTGCATAGATTTCTCTCAGTCTAATTGTAATTCTTTTATAGCTAAAATGCCTACATTCCTAGCAGTATAACAGCAATTCTTTTAGTGCTAAGACGTATATATTTCCCACCTATAATTGTATTCTTTTACTGATAAGATGCATATATACTTCTCACGGTATAACAATAATTCTATTACTGCTAACTTGCACATATTTCCCATACTATAACAATAATTATAGTTTGTCAACAAGACTTAAAACATATTCCGGCACCATTCATTACTTCCAGTGTTTTGGGCGCGAAACTGGAAATGAGTGATTAAATTCCAAGAACTTGTTTATGACCCGCTCGTGACGCATACTTAAATAGTGTAATAAGAAGAGAAAAAAATGGTCATATATATATATATATTAATTGAATTATGTTGATGCCCGTTACTGTATAGAAAAGAACATCGACTTTGCAGTCCTTGGCTACGGGTTACCTTGAGCAAACGAGGCTCCGATATTTCAAACCTGTACGGCTAGTATTCTTTATGTTGCATGTCGAATTCACTCTGCACCACCGCTGAATACATTAGAATTAACTTAAGGCCTTGAGTAGTTAACAGTGTCTCTAGGTGGAAAAAAGAAAATAGAGAAAATTTTGCGCAAAAAAAATTAGATGGGATAATAAATTTGTTGTTGATTACTATACTTATCGAAGGAGCATAACTTAGACATTTGAAAAAGATATTTAGTGGAGTGGGTATAGAAACTTCAAAAGCTACAAATGTATTATGATCCTTGAACTTATGCTTGAGAGTGCATTTTGTTTTAGGTAATGAAGTCTATAATATGTAATTGCATTTAATCATTTATTTTATTTTACATTATCAATATTATCATTAACGTATGTATTTGAACATTTTTAAAAGTAATATTTCTAACGAATTTATATGAATATTTTAGAGTAAATCTGTTGGTGATTCATCGGTGAAAAAGAATTTGACCCAGAGACCTTTTCCATTTTTAATTTCATGTTATCATTCACATTTCAATAATATTCTAAAAATAAGCTATTCTGTTAATTCGTTTATCTTTCAGATATACATGTCCTTCTGCGTTAGATTTAATAATTTTATTCTTCACAGTTTCTCTTATTGTTTCTAAACATTATCCATATCGATAAATTAAAAATATTCACTGATAAGGATAATAACTTCTCCCCATTCTTTGTTTTTTAAAATCTTACTCAAATGCCATCAGAACTAGCTCTGCATATCTCCATTACTATTACCAAATTATAAGAATGGTTTATTTCTTAATGCATTTGAATTTTTTATTACTTTATACTTTCCTAAAGGAATAAATTTTGAAAAAAATTGGAACAACGCTTTTAAACCTAAATTTTGCTTTGAAATTAATAGAACGTAATACTGATTTTTAAATAGCTTATTTGAGAATTTTTGTTATTTTTATTTCGAAATTTAATCATAAACGTTAGAAATATATAAAATTATGTCGGTTATAGAATTGTATGGAGAGAGAAATTTTTTTAGCTAAGCTTTAAAAAGTTTTTGCTTTCGAATCAATTATTTAGGTACGGTTTTTGGTGAAAATTCTGTATTTTTTTACATTAATAGTAATTAAATTATACCCTTATTATAGTTTATAAGAGACCATAAAAGATGAGTTTTTATTAGTTAAAAAATTAACATTTTCATAGTTGATGTAAGCCAACTTTGCAAAAAGGCTCAATTCTATTTGCCATCAAGGTCGCTTCAAAATAACACAGACCCCAATTCAGAGATGACTTGCAGGAAAATTACTTGAGACAGCGATGTCATTTTCATCATCACGAAAAAAAGAAAGAAAGAGAAATAAACGGAAATGCAAATTAAATGCTCCTTTATTCTGAAAAACGATTACTCGCATTTACAAAATCCTACATTAAACAATTCAAAAAGCATCTACGTATGAGGAATCTAAAGAAAAAGAAAGTCCATGCTATTTTACGTTGCTTTAGGATTGTTGAAAAATAAAACAATATTTTTTCTAGACTAAGCCAAATTTTAAATTAATCTAAATTATCTGGAAAAGTATTTTTTTTAAGTTTATAAAATTAAGTTTTGTATTGAAAACTGAGCAGTCAGTTTCATAGCAGAATTCACCTCCTTTATTGTCTTTTATGAAATATTTTATCGATGAAATTAAAAACTCAGAAATGAAAAGGAAAAATTCTTCAATTATAAAAGACCACTTTAGTATAATTATTTATTTAATAAAATTGTGCTAAAATTTAAGGTAAAAAATGTGGTAAAGTGTTAATTTTTTTACGTATTTTCAGTGTTTTAAAACTAAATTTTGTCGTATTGTAATTTTATGTGGCTGTTGAAAAAAAAACTTATTCATTAATTTTAATTTTTTACATGATGTATTTTGAAATAAAAAATGAGAAGTTTATTGAGAGTTTTTATATCCTTTTCGAAGAAATGCAGGGGGTAGTTCGGGATGGCTGTTCTAACTTTAAATTTTGGTCAGATAAATAGGAAGACACTTACGTGCACCAACAAGAAGGTGTCTGATTTCGATGTTTACCAGTAACCATCATATCGTCTGTCCTTGGTTCTATTAATTCTGGAATCCTTGATTCCATTACCTAGCAAACTGTCATGTAAAAGTGAGAAACATATCTATAAGTCCTTCCTCTTGAATTACTACGTTGTTTTAGCTGGCAATTTATTAGAACTTTGCTGGATAAAAAAATATGTATGGAATACCCTAATAGACATATGGAATACCATAACTGCTTCAAATATGCTCATAAGGTTTGAGAAATTTTATACCAAAAATATATCATAAATTGTACTGGTAATGTACTGTATTTCTGGAATGATAAGAAGACATTCGTCTGCACAAAATATGAAAACCCAACCGAAGTCTTATTACGTGAAAGATTTCTTGATAGCACACACATATTCTAAGTCCACATTATAAGACCGTTATACTTCTAATACCCTCCTGTTTGATTGGTCTTGACACGACGCAATATTTGGGGATTTGGCACTTATTATTACAGCTGGTTTTCTGCAGTGCCTGCTTTGGCTGTACCAAGCAGCTTTCAAGGTTGTCTCTTTTTGGACATATTTTTCTTTTCTTTCGGCTCACAAGTGACAACTGTCCTTCTTCATCAGCTGCCTTTCAGATGCTCGCTGCTGGCAGGTAATTATTACATAGAAACTTCTTCTCAGCATAAGTTAAAGGATAAGCTGACCGCTTGTGAGCCTTGAAAGGACGTCTTGGCATACAGACAAGTTATCTTTTCCCTTCCCCCCTCCCCTTTCTTTTCCTATTCTGCGAGCTTACTTATTTGTTCTTTTCGTCAATGCATGGCATTTAGATGCTCGTCTATACCGGTTTCTTTTGTTGAAATTATGATAAATGCTACTTCGTTTATATGTCATAAAACTAGTATCAGCTTTTTTTGATGAATATATAATAGCTATCTAATAAATAGTTATACATCATTCTTTGAATATACTATTTTGATTATAACTCAGGTATAAATGAAATAAGATATTATATAAAAATGAACTACGTTTATCAATGCGTTATATGATCTAAAGAGTATGGTCTACATCTATATTATATGTGATAAGATCTCTTGCTAAGCGCTACCGTTTCATACTTGGAATATATTCGAATCAATTCTCCTATTAAAGATTATTTTTTAAATACTAACCAGGAGTTAAATTTGTCGGTACCATGGCCTGAAGATAGCAAGTTTTCCCCAAGATCTTGATATCCAGGGTTGGAGTGCTTATTTGGACATAGTTGTTCTTTTCGTTATGTTCTATCAGGAAGGTGTGTGAAAGAGTCTTGTACAACGGGGTTGTGCAAGCGAGAGTGCGAGTGCCATTTGCATGCAAGCTAGAAGTCAAACTTCTGCTATCGGATCCTCAGGAGCCTATACCCTCAGTAGCTACTGCACCCTTCTTTACGTTGTAATGCAGGCATGACATCGTCATCATCAGGAGTTGAATGTTTGTTGCTTTAGCGCAAGATTCCTGAGTATTGAGAATTGTAATATCGAGGTACTTTTTTCACAGAAAATGCATCAAGCTTGCAAACTTGTTGATTGTAATCGCTTTCAGATTTCCCTCCTCAGATGCCTTGTAAAACTTTAGCAAGAAAGAGTGCTTCTTAAGATTTTTCTCTTTTCACCTTAAGATTTAAATTGTGAGATCTTTAGAAAAATAGGCCTTGTATAGCATTAAAACAAAAACATCTATTTAAAGTGAGAAAAAATCTCTTAAACTTTCTTTTTATTTCGAAAACGTTTCCCTGAGTTGAATTCTTAAAGATATCCTTCGTCTTGGGTAATTGAATAATAAATAACGGGTATTAGTCAATAATCTACTGTGGCATCAAAGATGGAATAAAATTCATCTGTTCATCATTGATTGTTGAAACATTTTGTTACAAAAAGAGCATTTAATGTATCATCGCGAAATTTATCTATTTATTTAAAATTATTGTGTACACATTAACTAGTTCACCAACCTCCGACCTTGAAAAACGAACTCATTCATATCGAAGTCTCAATGGACGGAATTCTTCTGTTTCAGAGAAATCTTGCAAACCACTCGCGGAAACATACGAGGACTGTGAGATCCTTAATGAAATAACTGGATCCGGAGCGGTTATCAGTGTGAAAGCAGTCAAAGGAAAAACCCTTTTATCTCTAAAATCGAAAATGTGCCTAATCAAGTGTAACATTGTTGAGGAGCCTCGGTGTCATGTGATTGGCGGAAGGAAGGAAGGAAATGGACTGGCAAAGGAGGAAACCGAACTTTTCTCTTGGAATTTTTTTTAACGCGTAATTCTGGTGAGTGGATCCTCGCTTGCACTGTCAGTGGAACAGAAAGTACGGGTGTGAGATTTTACGCAATTCTAATTTGCAAAGACGTAGATTTTAGAGATCGGATTCATGAATAAGAAGAAATGAAGAAACGTAGAAATGAAGCCGAGTTACATTCTTCAACCAACTAAAAATGTATGATTTCTACAACATCTGGTTTTAATGAGTGAAAAAAATAAAAAACCGAATCAGTTTTAGGTTTTCTTTAAGTCAATTCACGATTTCACGAACTGTCCAAGGGCATGGTATGTGGTTTCCCTTCAACTCTTTTATGAGTATAAATGGCTCCAAACCAACCCAAATATAATAATAATTTAAACAAAGAAATATCCTTTAAAGATATGGAAATAATTAATCTTTCGATACAGTGGGCGTGTATACCCACTTGAAATTGCGTATTCTGATATTAGTTATGGGCGTGTAAACAAGTCTAAGTTATCATATGCCACGCTTACTATAATATGATAACGATTGAACAAATTTAAACAGAACTGTGTAGTAAACGATGCATACAGCATTTAGTACGTTTCATTTGGATAAATGGCGTTTTTCGGTTAGCCGGGTTGCAGATAAAGTAGAATTTTGCCAACTTTCTTAAAGTGATTTTAAAGCGAAAAATCGCCAAATAATGTAGAATTCCGCCAAATTTCTTGTGCGATTTTTCGCTGCCGCCCGGCTAACGGAAAAGTACCGGATAGATAGATGACTCAGATTGAATTTAAATACTAGCCAAAGATTGAGGAATTAGATATCTTCAAAATATTATTTAAAGAAGCCCTCATTGACTTACTGATAGATATCATTGACTTACTGA
>JAOUZG010001186.1:2474427-2552959 GCA_026289955.1 Argiope argentata
TACTGAAGATAGCATTGACTTAATGATAGATATCATTGACTTACTGAAGATAGCATTGACTTAATGATATATATCATTGATTTACTGAAGATAGCATTGACTTATTGATAGATATCATTGACTTACTGATAGATATCATTGACTTACTGAAGCATCAATACTAATTCTGGACACTGTAGAAACAAATAATTTTCAAAAAGAAATGAAGGCGAAAAGAAATGGATGATTTTTCACGCCATCTATAGCTGAATAAATCGCATTCATGCACGGAATATAGCTTTATTGTGAATAAAGGGTAATTAAGATTAATTTATTTAATAACAGCTTCTTTGATATTCCCGTGTATGACAAAAGTACTTTTAGCTTTTCTCCATAACATTGAAATTACATAAAGTAATAAGTGAGTTATCAGTCCTTTATTCCATACATACTAATGCATTATCTCAAGATCAGATCCTCAGTTTTTACTTTAATATACGCAGTGAAATATTTATTAAAGGAATGACTTTCTACATTTGCGTCAGAACTTCTCCGGGCCCTTGCATATCTAAATAAGTAATCAGAAACTCTTAGATCAGTGTAATGATAGAATTAGAATAAAAAAAAGAGATTATTCTTAACGTATAAAGTTTCATTGCTATAGAAAGGTTTCAGTTTAAAAAGAAGTCATTAAATGTATTACAAAGAAATTATATATTTATGATATCTCTAAAGTGCTTGTTCAATAATTAAATTTGTGATTGTTGCCATTGTTTATAAAGTTACAGATAATTCAAAATTGTCATATATATCTAATTAAAAATTAAAAAATAATTAATGCTATATCAAAATATGTTAATTATATGGAAATTCCCTTATAGTCCTATCGCAATGAAGATCAGAATCGATCGTGGTGATAAAAATAAGATTACTCAATCGAAAGAAAAAAAAATGTCGTAGGCGGAGTCTAAAAAAAGAAAGATTAACCCTTTGCAGTCCGATGGTGCCTCTGACTCACCATTCAAGATTGTGCATCATTTTGACGTTTTATTTATTTATTTTTAAATTGTTAAAAACGTCTAATTGTTAAAAACGTCTACATAATGGTTGAGAGATGTAGATTAATTTTTCAAAGAAATTCGACTTAAACGAATTATGTATATTTATTTTTTCATAGCAATAAACAAATCTTTGCATTAGGTGAATGATTTTGCTTCTAATTATTTGTCGGTGTGCAAAGGGTTAAGAAAAGAAAGATTAATTTACAAAGGCCCATTTCACTCAATTCGGCGAAAATTTGCATGAAATTGGGCTGTAATGGATATTATTTTTTTACAGTGATTAAATTATTGCATCCATAGACATTTTCTCTACTGGTTACTTTTTTATAATAAACGAATGATCAATAATTTGTACTTAATTTATTTTTGTAGAATCGTTTTCTTGTAAAATTACTAAATCGAAATATAATCATTTTATGTGAGCATATTTAATTAAAAATCTACATATTTTAATGTGATTACAAATTTGTTATACTGTCTCAAAAGTTTCGAAACTATATCATTCGATATGTCACATAAATTCTTTTATGCGATTTATATTTTTAAAAATTTTATGTATTTATCCTTGTGGAAGTTTTGGGATCTTCTATTATTCTTATTACTTTAAATTCTAACTCCGATCCAAAACAAACCTGTGCATTTTCTAAAATTTTGTGCTGTTGCTTAAGCTTCCGAGATTTTTGTGTTTTGTTTCTCCTTCGGTTACGTCAGCGTTATCAGCGGGTTGTCTCCTTCGTCGGAGCGAAGCAGCGAAATAGAAAGATGAGAGAGAAAGACCACCGTGTTGGCAGAGAGAAAAAGAGGTCAAGGCCAAGCCGACATGCATGCACGCGTGTACTTAAGCCTTTTCTCCCTCGGTTTCTTCTTTAGTTTGTTTTACTGTGCGCCTGCTATTGAAGGCGATGATGTTAAAGCGAGAGAGAGACAGTTCTTGGTCACGTACATAAGCAGAGCAACATGTATCTGCTCTTTGTGAGTGGTGATTTGAATATCTGTGATCACTCACCACCCAATCCTGCACATCCGCGTACTCGAAGTGTTTGGCAGTCACAAGTCGAAGAAAAGATAAATTAGAAAATTTCCGGTCTATCATTCTGATGTCGTTTGTTTATGAATTTTCTTCTTTCTTTTTTGTCGTTTTTACGTTGAAATACATTAGTTCAACGTTTTTACTTGTTTACTGAAGAATCAGTTTCCTTATTGTATTTCAACCTTTTCACTCAAATAAAAAGAAATCTTTTATCAATTTATTCTTTTGACAATTAACGTGTTATTTGCAAAACTTCTTTTTTTCTTCATTTTTTTATTTTTTGCGCACGTGTAATTAAAATGAATTTTTTTTCCTAAGAAAAAAAGGTATTATGCTCTATTAAAATTGTTTTTATTTTAGACTGATTTTTATTTCAGAATATTGAAATGAGTTTTCCCATTAAATAAAATATTGTTCCATAGTCGTTTCTAAAATAGAGGCGCCAAAGTTGAATTTTATCACAAATAATTATAAAATTTTAATAAAAAAAGATAATTTTGTTCTTTATGAATCTTGTTCAATGTTTTCTTGCTTCAATCATTTTATAATAAAATCTTTCATTATTAAAATATTAGTGAATCAGTTTATAATTGAATATTATTGAGATTCTTATTTATTTTTATTATATAAAAAAGGCCAGAGTTATAACTATTAGCTGTCTTTTACCATATGCTTGCTCTTTCTATCTTAAGTTAGCAAAAACAAAGTCAGATAGTCCAGAAATGAATGACATAAAAATAGATAAGTGAAATGGTATTAAAAAAATATACGAAGGAAAATGAAACGAGTACTCTAAAATTAGTAAAAGCGAATTGCAGGTTGTCATTGGATATAAATTTAAATCTCTGAGTTAAAGATGAAGTTATTTCCATGAAAAATGTCAGAATGCAATGATTACTGGTGCTGAATATATGAAAGCAAAATACTTCGCTCTGTTTACTTTTTTTTAATCCCATTTTCTTTTAATTTCAATTTTTTTTTCAAATCAGGCTTTTTGTTTTGTTTTGTTTTGTTTGTTTCTACATTAAAGACAATTTTTATTGGAATTCATCCAATGTAACCCTAGCCTCTGTTTTCTCTTATTTTCTCAATTTTTTTTTATCTTCTTGTTGCAAAAAGACGTAGCTGTAAAATATCATACTGTGCAACTTTATTTAATTGTTTAAGTGGCTTTAATATATATAAAGCATGCAAAAAAAAAACTCTCGAATTAATAGTTTTTTAAAAATAGTGTATGTTGTCAGATTTTTTTATTTTATTTTTCAGATTCAGATAATTTAAACATTAATTCATATTTCAAAAAATAAAATATTAGAATTTTCTGGTACGTTCTTGTACGAGATCTTGAAAAGCAGCAATCTTGGAAAATAAATTTTTTAAAAAATTGAATTTTCTCTTGGAGAATGGTCTATGCTTTTCTTTGTCTTACTAAAATAGAGTTTATGCGGAAAATTAAAATCTTTCTTATTAAAAAAAACGTTCTATTTGATGCAGGAATAAATGAGATTTTTTTCAGAAAATAAGGAAAAGGTTTTTTTTATATCTGTTAAAATCGACACTACTGATAATACATTGAAAATTTCCGAGTAGAACTAGGATAAAAACAAAACATTTTTTTTTTTTGGAAGATGAATATTTCAGGTGACTAATACGTCACCTGTGAATCGTATTGCTGCATCACCTTGTATCTAAAATTAGAGAGATGTTTTTATGAACTTAATCCGATTTAGTGTCCCAAATTTTTTGGAAACCAGAATCTGGAGCATATCGGCTGTATTGAGGTCATGCGATCTTAAACGACGCGTCATCTAGTTATCGGCTGGAAGATTAATTAGCCTTTTTCGATCATGTAGTGTTCGAATTTGCATTTGAGGAATGCCGCTTGCCACCTGTTTTTGATTTTACACCAGAAAGGAAAAGAATATATTTCACTAATTTTACATTCATGGTTTTTTTTTTCTCAAATAATCACCTAAGCGTTTAGAATTTAAAAAAAAATGAAACTTTCCTTTGCACCAAAGTAAAAAACAAACAAAAAAAAACATTACCAGCAAGCATTAATGAATAATTGGCTTTTTATTAATGCCTTACGATATTCATATTGTCTACGACCAAACAAAATGAAATATATTCTAAAGTTTTCTGTAGATATTCCAGAATAAAATAAAGGTGAACTAATAATTGAATAACTGATTTCCACAGATACTATTGTATATCATAGAACATTATAGCATGTTTCTTATTAATGATTTGAATTATCGTTGACTTAAATTAGTTCTAAACATTGTTCTATCCTCTTACTAAGCGTTAATGGATTAATTTCTTAAAATTAATTTCAATATAAATTTAATCATCGACTATAAATTAACTCACCAAATAAAACGAATACTTCGATTTAAAAAGTGAATATTTCAATTATCAAAATTGAGTTATGCATCTGGAGCTTAAATCAAATATAATTTCTCAAAAAACTAATCTGAAAAGTTGCAGGCATACTTGTAATAATATTTAAAATTCTATTTACACTCCGGAAAATCTTCAGTTTAATTTGCTTGTGTTGAAAAAAAAATTTTTTTGGCAAATAAAAAAGGCTTTTGAGAGACTGAATAAACATGCACTTGGCGGTCTTTCTTAACCGCCATAATCAAACACCTGCGAGTGTCATTTCGGGTGATAAAATGCGCCAAGAAGAAAAGTGTTAGCAAATATTGCGAACACGACGTTTTAAAAACCTACTTTTATGATGGGGGAAACACAATGTGCTTTATGTGTGTACTCCCACGTTTTCTTGTCTTATTTAAATGATATTTGTTGGTTTAGCATTTTGTTTTAATGTTTAACGAAAAAGATTTGCCCAAAGAATACGTAGTGATTGTGCCATTGCAGCTGAGTTTTTGTAAATATTTTTGGTATGGAATTAATTATTGTTGCTCATTTGAAGAACAGAAAAATAATTTATTCCAAGTTGTGGAATATATTTCGAAATATATCTTGTAAATCCTCTGTTTTTGATGGCTTATTTACTCTATGTAATAGATAACGATATGGATATATAGTTTTGAAAATAGTTTTAAAAAATGTAATTAATAATGAAATTTATTGCTTGAATTAAATTTTTATTTTTTAAATACGCATTAATTTCGATATGTCAGTATTTAAATCAATATCTCTTTTTTTTTCCTTAAGAAACGTCACTTATAACCTAATTTGTTAAAATATTTTTTTCCTCTTTTGTTAATGTGCCAAAAAATTGTTAAATTCTCCTTAAAATTAATTGAAATTTTATTAGTATTTATTAATAAAAAAACCCATGAATTTTTTGTTAAAATATTTTGTAATCAATTAACAATTTTGTTAATTTTAAAAAATGATGAAAATGAAATTCTAAATGTTAACTAGTTTACTCTTGGAGATTTCCAAAGATTATCATGCCTTGTATCGTTGGTCAATGTTTTAATCTGAATAGATTCATACATAAAAACCTGCATATGGAATTAGACTTAGTTTTTACAATGGATTTGGATGTTTAGAGAAAATATCTAAATGAATATAAGATGAAGATTCGTCTTAATTTTTTTTTAGATTTTCAAACCATCATGTATATTTAATTTTTAGTAAGTAAATAAAGTTTCAACTTCTTTATTTATATAGAAAAAAATGTGCAGTTAAAGGGATAAAAATTTCAGAATTACATCTAAAAATAATAAACAAGCATCTGAAGAACATTAAATTTAATCCTTTTATTAAACATATTAAGTTTCAAACAAGTATGGCTTAGATAATAATAAACTGTAAAAGTAATGTTTTTCATATTCGTTGTCCATTCAATGAACCATTAAAATGTTTTAGATTTAAAAGATTTATTATGCCAATATTATTAACTTTAGTTCATCAAAATATCCAGTATTTGTTTGAAAAATCGCATAAATTCAGGGATTAGATGTTCATAAAATCTTGAATCTGTGGAGATAGTCTTTTATTATTATTTTTAATCCGTAAACGCAAAGAAATGTTCTTAGAATTACCTATTCAACTTCGTTGATGATGTTTTTATAAAGTGCTTTGATTCATGTTTCTCTGTATTAGCTTATAAAATATTTTCCTCTAAAGTTATTCAACAATGTTTAAGTTTATAAGTAATAAAATCTTATGTTTGTTTTCATTTTTTCCTCTATTAAATGTTTTGCTTCACAAATTTCCATCGTAAATGTTTTTTTTATGAATACATGTTTTCTTTTAAAGTAAATAAATCTTTGGTCTTTGTATCCTATTAAAAAATAATGGTAATTTTTTGAAATTCAAGTATAAAAAAAAATGCATGTAACATTTTAAAAATTAAAAATAATTTCACATATTTAAGAGAATCCGATTGCTTATAAAATTAATGAATTATTAATGAATTCGTAATTTCTTTTATATTATCATATCTTTTTTAAAATTCTTTTTATATGTTTTTTTTTTAAATATTGCACACCTTAAAATCACATTTCTTCTTTAGATCCGTGACATGTTGCAGTTTTTTTCAGGGGTTGATAACGTTTTTTCAGTTTGTATCACTGCTTGCGCATATATTCACTCATCTATATAGAAAGTAACTTACTTATATGTCATGACTCGTATATTTTTTTCTGGAAGCGCCTGCACACCACACGATTAATTCCAATTAAAAACCATGATATAAATATTCCGTAAAGTGAGTCGTAAACAATATTTATCACGTAACAGTCGTGTGTTCGTATCGAAATTGTTTCCCATGTATTAAAATTGTAAGTTTTTAATTTGTCGAATTTTAATCTGTTCACGTGATCACTACCAGGACATTTCCAAGTACTCTATGTCATTCATGGTAACATAATATCTGTAAATTGCTGCTAGAAATTTTGGAAACCATTCTTCATTTTAGATGAGTTAAGAAGAGATCTTCGCATTTTGCGACTTTTACAATTAAGTGTACTTTTCCGTAAACCGGACAGTAGCGAAAAATCGCCAAAAAATTTGGCGGAAATCTTTATTATTTGGCGAATTTTCATTTAAAAATCACCGTAAGAAATTTGGCGGAATTCTATATCATTTGGCGAGTTTTCGGAACGGAAGTACCCAATTAAGTAACAAAATCATTATTATCTTGTTATTAAAGGTTTAGTTTAACACGGAGCCGTTTTTTTTATTACTTTAACTTTTTATAGTTATAGCCGTTTTTTATTAATTACTTTTATTAACCTTTTATAATAAAAGCCATCTTCGCCCGTTGCAGCAAAATTGGGAATTTAAAATAAAGCGCTGATCACCTTCTAAGTGCGTGATAGATGTATAATAGCAAGTTTAAAAAAAAATTGAATGCTTTTTAATAAACAAATATTTTCAGGATTTAGTTTTTATTTTATTTTTTTTGCTTTATAATAATAAATAAAATTTCTTTCTCGTTGGTTTGAATTTTTTTTATTAGTACTTAGAAATGGCCATGACACTCATCCATAATGAGACACCGTTTGATTTTCTGTATAGATTCTTACAGAATACGAAAAGAAAATGTGAAATGATTTTCAAATTGTTTTAGAGGTGTGACAAAAGATTTCAAGCCATGCTAAACAATAAAAATATTAAGTGTGTATATGAATTTGAAATAACTAGTCTCTACATTTGCATTAACAACCTATACATTGAATAGCAACTGTTGGAATCTACCCATAGTGTAAGTTAATGATGTTGAAATAAAGAACCTTACTAGTCTGGCATAACGCACTCGAATCGGCCTAATTTTTTTGTATAAATAATAATATGTAAAATAAAGAAATCTTCAGAAGCAAATTTACTAAAAATAAATCTTGCAATAACTTTTACCTTTGATGGAAAGAAAAAGTGTTTTTACTGGGAAAAACGTTATCGTTATTATGAAGAACAAGTAATATAAAAAAAGAATTTTTTAAAATCAATTCCTACTTTGGATATTAGGAATAAATTATGAAATTTTTAATTTTAGTTACTTTTTATTAACTAATTAAAATTGTTGTTCACGAGTTCCGCTTTACAGCAGAAGGAGAGGGTGCAGTAGCTTCTTGGGGTATGAACCCCTGAGCACCCGGATAACGATCACCTTTGACTCAGTAACCCCCAGTGGTATAACTCTCGACATGGAGAACTTTGTGACCAAGTTCGAACTCGCAGCCCAAGGGATGCGAATCCAACACCTTGCCAAACAGTCTTTCCTTGCCTAATAATTGCAACAACTATAAAGAACTAATATAAAGGCTGGGAAATTTGTTTTTAGTTAATTAATAAAAAATTAATGAATTAATATTTGAAAAAAATATATCAACATCATGTGTCCATCTTACAAGTTTAAAAATTGTATTTGAACTTGAAGGGATGATTAAAAAGTATTTCATTAAAGATTGAAAATTTGAAAAAGATATATAAATATATATAAGGGAAATATGAGCTAAAAATAGGACTTAAAAAAACCTGGATATATTAATTTCAAGACAAATCCGAAAAAACAGGAGTTTTCCCGGCTAATCCTGGATGTCTGGTCAATTAAGCCATTACCAATAAAGTCCTCCAAGAGAAATTGACTCGGTGACCGTGCCGAATGATATTCGGAAGAAGAGTCACTTGTAATTTCCGGTAGACCGTGAAACGCACGTCCTACTGAACTTGTTTCCAAACTGCCCCGGAAGCAAACGAAGGATCCTGTATGACGTAGCGGCGACGCGATTTAATTGTCTTGAGAACGAAGAAGAAAGAAAAATCGCTGTAAAAATCGAAACTGTCTTGTGCATGCATATTCGACCCAGAGGGAAATCCTTCCTAACAGGAACAGGTTTCCATCTGGGAGTAGTACCTGGATACAATTTTTGACTCGGGGGTTCTCAAGGACACTGAAGGTAAAGAAAAGGGAACGGATTGGAGAAAGAACTCGATTTTGCGATACCGGACAACAAACAGGTAATTAGTGGCACCAGCATATGCAAGCGAAGGAGTGGACTTGAAGACACGCCAGTCATTGCAGCTAGATTGCGACACGGCAGACATCGAAAACTTGCGAATTTCATTCGTCGTGTTTTCTTTCGGATACTTTGGAAAAACTGCTGTAATGAAATTTCAGATTTATTACACTCGAGGATTTCGGCAACAGAGGTTTTACAATCAGTGTGGAAAGTTGTCTAAAGAGAAAGTAGTTTAAATATAATGAAGTAATTGTTTCGATTGTATTACAGATTTATGCTTGTTCTGTTTAAACCGTTTAAGATTTGGGTTTAAAAAAATTATGCTATGCAATAAAAAATTATATCTCAGGTTATATGATTGCAATAAATAAATATAGCAGTTATTATTGCTTTTTTTGACAAGTCGTTATTCTGATTTCTATTATATAATGAATACTTCTGTTTTAAGTTGAAAGGCATTTGGATCTTGTAATGAAATCAATTTTCTTTTATTAATAAAACTGGCGAGACTTTTATAATCTTTCTATATATTCTAAATATTTTACGTGGCTTAGGGGTAACGTGTCTTCTCCGAGAGTTGGGTGTCTCGGATTCGAGTCCTGGTTCAGACATGGTTGTTGTTCTGTTTTAAATATGTAAGGTGTATGAATGTGTCCCTATATGAAAAGGGGCTGTGCAAGCGACTGTGACGAGTGTGACGTACTCTTGGCCCTAGTTAGCGCTGCTACTACTATTACTATAAAAAAACGCCCATTCGGCTTAAAATCACCGACAGCCGTCAGCACGCTTGTCCATGACAAGTGCCATTATTAACAACAACATAACCTTTCTGTTATATATTTCACACCTTAGTGTTTTATTGCATGATAAATTAAAGAACTAAAATATTTCTGCACTTTTTAAAAATGTGATTAATAGTTAACTATAGTAGTTAGAGGTTAAACGTAAATTTTTTTAAAAATAATTATTGCTAATAT
This sequence comes from Argiope argentata, assembly GCA_026289955.1. Lineage (NCBI taxonomy): Eukaryota > Metazoa > Arthropoda > Arachnida > Araneae > Araneidae > Argiope > Argiope argentata. Next base: position 2,484,422 of record JAOUZG010001186.1, read on the forward strand.
TCATTTTTATCTCTCAAAAAATACTTACCACTTCTTAAAATGTAAGTAAAGGCAGTTTCGCTAAAATATATGAGAAATTTATTACTTTTAATGCTTTATGCATTATTAAGCATCCATTCCAGTATTTTCTGAAATATACAACATAAAATTGGTGAAAAAGCACCACCATCTATCTGAATTTTCCAAATTTTTGAAGAGCAAAGAAAAATTAAATCTTTTTGCACTGACCAATAAAGAATATTTTTGGTCTTTTCCCACCTGTTTATTATATATGGTCAAATTTAGTACAAGGATAAATCTGTATTGCAAAATACGGTTTTATCCTTTTAATATAAGTGAATTTTTTTTAAAAAAAATTTCGTTATCGGTTGTAAAAAATTAGGATTTCTCTTAGTCTTGTTATTGAAACCAACATTACTGTTTATTAAGTTAATTCATATGTATTATATGTATCCTACGTGCACATTAAAAGGATTTTTAACATAAAATTAATACATAGACAGTAAAAATCAAAATATCACTTTCACTTACAATGTGTTCTGCTTTCAAAATAAATTCTTTGTAAATAAAGTCTTGTTGTTGTTTTTTAAATTCGATTTTCTATATTCTTCCAAGATTGAATCGAAAATGAACATTTTTACACAACATTTGCGATAACTATGCGGTTAATGTCTCAAAGACATTGAACATCCTAGCTAGAAAACTGACTCAGCTGACCTCCGCAGGGCAGTGTGCTAGTAAAGATGCAGTGACTCCACAAAAAGGAAAACTCCAAGCAAGGTCCTGATAAGACTCGCAGTCCCACTTTCTGTACCATTCGCCCGTGAACCGAGCCGCCGAAGGGTCGAAAATGCATTTTCTGTTGCGATTTGCCATGCCTTATCGTTCCATGCAGACGTGCGCCGGAGTTTGCTGAGTCATATCGCGCGTCGCCATTGTTTCGACTACACCAAGTCTATGAGAGATATAGCTGAAGCACCGATAAGGCATGAGATTTGAAGTTGTGAAAGTTCGGCACTTAGGGACGGACAACAAAGCTATGTTGTCATTACAAATTGAGATGCATACGGTGTATTATTAACATTATGCATATGGCGATTTGCGCACTCAATGTACTTCCAAGGCACGCGCATTTTTGAACGCCCTAGAAACATGCTTGGCAAGCTATAGGACACATATATTCACATTTTTAATTTGTATTTAATATTATATTCGTATAAGGTATTCTTTATTATTACTTTATATTTTATACAATTATATATAATTTTTTTTAACATTTTAATACATTAAGGAGCCGCTCACGAGTTTTCTCGTGTTTCACATCCCATCTGTTGCGGACCGCCAACGAGTTTTCTCGTGTTTTACGTCCCATTTGTTGCGGACCGCTTACGAGTTTTCTCGTTTTTCTCTTTGCATCTGTTACGGATGGTTCACTAAATGACTCGTGTAAACCCAGGCTTATGTCTTACAAATTTCTTTGCAGCCTTTAATGTGTTAAAAAGTTCCTTATAAATTAAAACACGAATTTTGAAGTAACAAAATGACCAATAATTAAACACTTAATAAGGTACGGTAAACGATCGTATCAGATCTACCGACGTACTGTCTACACTGACTGATTGTTTCCAAATGCTTGAAATGTCGACATTCAGTTAGTTTACTAACCATTTGTCACAAGAATGCATAAGGTTTTGTTATCCTGTTAAAGAAACAAAAATATTTGTATCTAGTTGTTTATGTCAATTCAGCCGAAAAAAAAAACTTGATTACGAGATATCTCGTGACCGTCCACACCATTCGGCCGGCTAAAAACGAGATATCTCGTGACACTTTCTTTAAGTCACGTTTAAGTACAGCGTAATTAAAATGTAAGTCTTTGTCTAAATACTAAAGAGCAAATGGGATCTCACAAGCGCCTTAAATTTCTCTGATATTCATCATGAATTATTATCCGTAACTATTCATATTTGAAACTTCTTTGGGCTATTTGTTTCCCATGTCCATTTATAAAAATGAAATTCGGTATTCTTAAGGCCTTGAGGGTTTTTTTCTATACAGTGCTCTGAATTCGGATATTTAAATTCTAACCGCCCATTATATTGAGATGGAAGAATTTTAAATAGTAAATCAGAGATAAACATAATAAACAGGTTTTCCTACATCTATGTAAATATTTATTCTCGTTTCTAAAAACATTCTGTTGGTCGACTTAAGAAAATTAGATATAGATATGCTGTGCATTAAGACTGGGAACGCATATGAATACGCCAACCTCATAAAAAAAATAACAGCAGTTCTTATCTTAAAGGCGAGATTTTAATTCTCCATGCAGCTAATCCCTAATTTGAATATCATTAAGTAAGAATTGTATTTTTTGGTCAGTTATTTTAGTAGTTATTATAATATCCAAAAATACTTTCGATATTAATTTCTGGGCCATAAAGTGATTTTGATGAAAATTCTGAAAATTCAGAAGAACTGTTTAAAAAATGAAAAGGGAGTTGGCGGTATTTGAAAGTACTGAAATATATTATGACTCTAGGAAATTGAAAATGTGAAATACGCCCCAAGTATTAAAATATATACCCAACATACATTCTCCACTACGAATTAAATATATTCATTTAAACGTTTATAAGTTAAAATTTGCGAGGATTTGGTAATTTATTAAAATGTGGTCAGAAAATTACCTGATAAAAATTTGAAATTCCAAAGATAAGGGAATTGAAGATAACAGAAAGGAAGATAATCCAGCTTTGATGAAGAATGAAGATTATTCAGATGAGATATAAAATCTGCTGTTGTCATATCAGAAGAATAATGATTTGGTTTTTATTTGTTTTTGTTAAATATCAGATATTTCACTTGCATTGCTTTTTTTATTTGATTGATTAAACAAAATGACGACCAATTTTTTTTCATATTTCACCTACATTGAATCAATAACGTTTTTTTAATTTAATTTTTTTATTTTGAATGTTTATTAGTGATAAACATTTGTGGAAGCTGAGTTTTGCGATTTGATTTGAAATCAAGGTTTCATCTATAAATAATTCATATAGTCGGATACTGGTTTGATCTTCGTAGAATCATTATTTTTTGTTGCTGTTGTTCTTTTCATAATCTTCACACCACAAAAAATTATGAATTTGATGCCTTTCATGCAGGAATCAACTAGTGAATTGATTCATATCTTCTTCTTTTTTGCTGCATCATCTTAAATGTCCATTTACGTTAGAAAATATATGCTAATTATAACCTATTTATATGCTTATTATTCCGATTAATATATGATAATAAATGTAAACAATTTAAGCAGTTAAGGTCAGATACCTAAAAAAAATAACCATTAATAGTAGCACTTAGAAGAAATAATTTTTCACAAGTAACTAACATCCTTGTTTCTTCGGCATCGTGAGGACGAAATGATTGTTGTAACTAAAATGAAACTCAGTTGATTAACAGTTATTTTTACTTTACACTTGCTTGAATAATATAATTCTCTACTAGACTAATTGTATTTGTGTAGACTCCTAATTATTATTAATAAAATCATTTTTTGTAAGTTTGTAACTAATAATAGTTAGTAGCTCCATATATGAGAACTTTTACCAAAGCTATGATTATAATTTTTAAATCAGATTAAATGATGAATGCTATTGTCGATATAGTTTGAATGAAAATGGAATTATAATTTACTACAAGGATAATTAATGCTGCCATCCCAAAACTTAAAATAATTATTCTCTATGGGAGATTTAATCCATTAACTAGACTGTCTCGACTACTTAATGATTCTTTGTGTATCTGACTTAACATTAAATTAATATCGTGCTTGTTATAATCATATCTTTATTATTACTAAACGTCGAATTCAGGTCCAATGTTTGTAACTTTTCATACACCCAATTATTTACATGATAACTATGTAATATCCTGATACGGTTTTTTTAAGGTAACAAACAAACATGCCACGGTCCCGCCTTAATAGGATGTTCTTTGTGTGTTTTATCATTATTGCTGTATAGGAGGAGGAGTTGTGAAAAATTCTCTGTTACCATGTTTAACATGATATGCTTGTTTAATATATCTTGTGCACAATAGCAGACTTGTTTTCATTTTTTGTTTTTCCGCTAAATTAACTCACAGTTTAATTACAGACTATTTATTTGTAAACCTTGCTGTAGCTATTTTGTATTTTATATTTTTATGCATGGAGATATTTATATTGTATATATTTATATTCTATATAGCTTGCTGTAGTTATTTTATATTTGATCTTTTTCCGAAAAATATCATGGATTTGATATTTTGTGGATTTATATATTTTTGTGCATGGAACAATCTGAATTTTGATCATGTCATAGTTTATTAATAAACACAACAAATAATCGTTATTTTTTTCCTAATTTTGCAGAAATTAATTTGGATCTTTATAATTTTGCACAATTTTTAACGTTGATTAGTAAAATATTTTTATTTTGATTGTCTTCTTGGAATCTTGCGAAGTTTTTATGGTCATAAATTTTCTTTTAAATAATTGTAAATTCTTAGCATCAAAAGTTTTGTTTTTTGATTTAATACTAAACATATTTCAGAATTTGTTAACAATAGTACATGCCTTCTTTATCGCATTTGTCTTACTTTTTTAGTATTATGGGATTTTTCCAAAATATAAATGAAATGATAGTGATAATCACTTAATACACACAACAGATAATCGTTATTTTTTCCTTAATTTTGTAGAAATTTAATTGGATCTTTATGATTTTGCACAATTTTTAAAGTTGATTAATACAATATTTCTATTTTGATTGTCTTCTTGGAATCATGCGAAGTTTTTATGGTCATAAATTTTCTTTTAAATAATTGGAAATTATTAGTATCAAAAGTGTTGTTTTTTGATTTAATACTTAACATATTTCAGAATTTGTTAACAATAGCGCATGCTTTCTTTATCGCATTTCTCTTATTTTTTTTAAGTATTATTGAATTTTTACAAAACATAAATCTTGATTTATGCAAACATTTGTTAAACATGTTAACATTTTTATGAAGAATACCGTGTGATCTTTTACCATTTTTTTCTGCATTTTTTTCCATTTCAACTAATGTGTTCAAAGACTCTTTGGGTGAAAAAACACGAAATGAAAAACAGCATTTTGCTTCAAACAGTTCTCTATAATTGGTTGCAACCGAGTCAAGCTAAGTAATGAATGAACCAGGGTGGTGAAGATATATGTTCTCGCCGGGATCATTTTCGTCTAACATCCGTTTGTAAATCAACCAATTATGCAGCGTTGATAAAAATACGTCGTTTAGATCATGTTCAACCTTATTAATAGAAATAAATAACTGGGATGTATCTTCGGAGGCGCTGGACAGGAAACCATTCAAGGATAGGGGTGAGGCAAACGATTTTTTTTTCTAAATCACGTGACCCTAATAATGTCCATCACTCACCCGACCCAGCCAACCCTAGCATTATTCCCAATCCTTGTCTCGTTAAACAGAACTAATGTAGTTCAATTTGTTGCCATTGTATTAAGTAAAGTGTACATACTTTTCTTTGTAACTCTCCGCGACATTATCTGTCCAACAGATGTTGTTGACTATAAATAAAAAGGCAGCATTCCATTTGATTCGGTGATTTCTCGTATCGTTGAAATGGATATGGATCTTTGATATCAAATTTTGCATTAGATTATTGCTGTTATCATTGTTTAAATTTTGAAGCTCATCTGTACTTGACTGATTTTATTGTGAATGCTTTGTTATTTGGCTCATCAAGGGAATAATAGTAACAGATTTTAAATTTTGCGCACACTGATATTGTTATAACTTATCTAAGATGCGTGTTATATTTACGCAGTTTTGATGTAAATATATGTAATGATTTTATTACATGCCAACTATATAGCATTTGTATCATTATCACAATATCTAATTAATTTGCATTCTTACTAAATCGAATTTCAAAATTAAATGCTTTTGGGATACAAATGAATATATAAGTAAATATGCTTCGATTTATCATTTAAAATTCTTATAATCCTCTATTACAGTGCGTATATAAGGAATGAATTTTATATGTAAATAGTTCGTTAGATGTTCATTAAACTTTTGCGAATTCATCGTTTTGAAAGTCTTCACGAAAAATAAGGGTTTAGTAAATCGATGATCAATAATATTGGCATTATATAAGTAGAAAGAAAGGATCTTAGAATAGTATATCATTGAAGATATGTAAGAATTTTCTAAGAAGTTGGCAGTGGATTCCAGCGATTGGTCGCTAATCTTATATGTAAAAAAATCTTATATATATATAAAAATTTGTATAGAACTACTTATACATTTAAAATTTATTATTATCTTGTATTACTAATCAAAGATAACTGCATTAAAATTTATCCAATTCTTTTCTAATATTCATAACTAAACATTAAGATCACCATCAACTAAACTATCATTCCTAACTAATCATTGGGTTTAAACCTAATTCAGTATTTATTTTCTTTAGTTATTGTTTGGTTTTAGTTTCCACGTTATTAAATCCTCGATGTTTAAGCAATAGATGGTAATTTACAAAAGCGAAATATTTGTTAATATTATATAATTATTTTAGCATCTATATTTGAAATAAACTGTTAATATTTCTAGTTATACATTTTTTGTTATTATATATGTTGTTTTATTCTAGAAATACGAATTAATCTTTTAATTATACAAATCTAAATGTGTTTTATAAAATTTCATTGGTTAAATGCCTTAAAAAAGGAATTATAACTCCGGACTGATATAAATTTTTTCATGTTATTAACATAAGTTAATGAGCTGAATTTGTTCCATTAAATGAACGTTAAATATATTTTTAATTTTTTTCCTTTTATTTTAAAAAATGTTTCAAAGTTGGGTTTAGTTATTCGATAGGCATAAAAGCAAATCTTTGATATACGATTCATCATTTACTTATTAAAATTACTTTTCAATCGAACTTTTTAAAAAAATGTATAAACTATAGCTCATTTATTTAAACCTTAGTAAATAAATGCTAATTCGTCAAACCTGTTTGAAATGCAATTTTTTCACCTTAATCACCTTGAAGGTTGCGGTATCCTGTTGAGTATTTTCAGCAAATCTGTACGCCATCAGTTGAATTGGGATGACCTTTTTTCATTTTTAACATTTTAAATAAATTGAAACATGCAAAAAATGGCAGCTTGTAATACATTACGCATTTATCTTTATTCTGCATTTGAACTCTATGAATCTAATTATGGAAAATCATTTTTCTCTTTATGTTTAAGTTAATGTCAGAATTTTTTTTATCAAATGCTTCAATGTATGCAGTGATTTCAACATTATGAGAATCAAAGTGTATTGATTTTGTTCAAGAAGGTTTATTTTCGTGTCAAAGTAAAAGTATTAATATTTTTGAGGCAGTACAATGACTGTTATGGCTTGAACAGCGGTCTGTTCGAGAATGACGGGAAGAAACTGAATTTGCTTCTTTCGGTGATGCAGCAAGAGATGTATCGTTTTTAAAATAGAGAATACATACACCTACCTCATGATACAGTAACGTGAAAACGAGAAAACAATATCTAAGTCTAAGATTTTAAAGTAATAATCTTGTAAGAAAATTGCTTTTTACTTACTTAAAATAATTATATTACTTTGTTAAATGAAAAAAAAATAACTAAATCCCATAAAATGTCTTCAATTCTCTGATTTTACTCCCATAATAAATAATTTTTTCGGATTTCTTTCATTTTAATGAAAAATTCTGAAACATACTTCTTAAAGCTATTATTAAAATTGATATAGGTCTTGAATATTTTATATATTTTTAATAAAATTTTATATTTTATCTAATAAATTTTTATTAAATTTTTAGATAGATTAAAAATATATCTATTCTAAAGGATTTATTACTATCAAAAACTGTTATTTAAATAATTCTGTAGCGAATGCAGTTAAGATTTATTTTTGCATATTTTAATGAAATTAATTATATTATTTTTAGTCATTCAACGTCTAAGAGTTTATTTTATTTCATAAGAAATTATGCATAAGTGATGATGATCTCGTGCCTACTTTACAATGGAAAAAGGGAGTGCAGTAGCTTCTGAGGGTATGGACCCCTGAGAACCCGAGGACAGAAGTCTGACTTCTAGCTCATATGAAGATGGCACACATACACATTCATTTTCACAGCCCTTTTTTACAGGGAGGGGACACATTCATATAACTCATAAGTAGTACACAGAAGAACAGCCATGCCCTAACCGGGACTCAAACCCGTGGCGTCCAGATCAAGAGGAAGACGCTCTACCTTTGTTCCAGGACGCCGTCTTGCATAATTGATAATTACTATATATTATTAATGCATTAAAACGTTTATTTTTCTCAATTTTTGTTTTCTAGATTTACGACGTTAGCTTATGAGTGACTCATTTTAGGGATTATAATATCTTGCTTCTGTTGTTGTTGCTACTTATGGCACTTGCCCATACATAAGTCCCCCGCAAATACAGCAGAAGATTTAATCCGAAAGGAGCGTCTCTTATTTTTGAAGTAGGGCCAAGAGCACGACTTAGCTACACACTCACCACGTTTACTTGCACAGCCCCATTTATATATATATATATATTCTTTTATTCTGTTGTTGATTTGTTATGGAATAAATGCTTTTACGAGACATTTGGATTTAGTATTACTCATTTACTTTATTATTGTAATTACAGAAAATGGATGTATTATTCGAGCCCTTTGTGATAGATTTGTTGCGAGCAATGTAGAAATGCTTCATCATAAATAACTTCCGAAAAACATTTTCAACAATTAAAAACCATGCCTTAACCGGTCTGCAAGTTGAAAACCTCGCCAAGTACAACACAATTAAACGCGCCTGTCCATTTCACAACCGGTGAAACAACAAGGCCACGCACATGTTAACTGAGCAAATTTCGACCACAAAAAGTGACAAGTCCAACTTCTTCACTGGAAGAAGAAAAAAAATCCCCGTTTTATGGCCGCAGTGTTGACAGAAGTACATAATTCCGGAACACACCAATTCACTGCTGAATCGTAACAGAACATTATGAATAAAAGATGTATTTACTTTTTTTTCTACCTCATTTTCGCATGGTATTGTTGTTTTCTCGCGTGTAACACGTTAACTTCGCCGTTGATCGGGGTGGATAGAATGACAAGGTCTGCTAGCTCAGGCTCCAGCATCAATGGGACATCAGAGATAACCGCAACTTTGTTAACAGACGCAACACTATAGAACACGCCGTTTCGTTTTTAAGACTTGTTCAGCAAATATGCTTTGTTCGCAGATGTTTTGTCTGCTCAGTTGCTGCTGTCAGTAGAGTTGGTGGGATGGGACGGAATATTTTATTGGACGTCTCTTCTCTCTCTCAAACACGACAGAATAAACGAGAGAAATGGATGTATACACATGTATTTGTCTTTGATGTGCTTTTAATTTTGAAGTATCGCGAGTGAAATCGAGGGAATAAATCTAATGTTGAATTATGGGCCTTTCGCAAGCAACCTATTAAAATAAGTGCCTATACTACATAAAATGAGATTGTATGTCCTTTTTGAAAGATTTGTGCTTTGCAACTGATTTATTTCAAATTACTGCAATAGCTATACAGATGTCCTTGTTGGAATTCTTATTAGATTGAGAATTTAATGCTTAATCGAAAAAAGAGGATCTATTCTATAAAATTATTTGTTAAAATACTGATATCGATATTTTTCAATTTTAATAATGTTTATTTGCAAGCAACACCCAGGTCCTAACCAAAGACCATACAGGATACTTCATGGGACCATCAAAAAGCAATCCCAACTAGCTAGCACGAAGAAACAACTGACATTTGATGTTGTTGTTTTTGTGCTCCACTTTACAACGGAAGGAGATAGTGCAGTAGTCTCTGAGGTTATGGACTCCAGGGCAGAAGTCTGACTTCTGACTCACACACGTCACAAACCCTTTATTCCGGTCAGACTTCATTCATGCATTCATCCTCAGATCGTAATTTAGACCTAGATCAGAGAACACTCACCTCTCATCCAATATCCTCAGTGGTATTAATCTTGCCCTGGAAAGCTTTGTGACCACGACAGATTTAAACTGCGCCAGCCACCACACACACGGAGAATCTTCGGCTGGCGGGTTCAAAATCGCAGCTTAAGGGACGCGAATCCAACGCCTTTCGACAACATTGGATACTTTCAAACAACAAAGGACCCTTTAGAGAAAACGCATATTGGCACAGCAAAAAGAATAGGGAAAAACATAATATTAAATGTTACATTACATATGCATTTGCATAACTTATACAAAATTGCCTAAAATATTGTGCATTAAATATTGGTTAACCTTTTACAAGAACTTAGACTAAATATTCTTAGTAAAAGATTTAATGATTGGAATTTTTATGACTTTATAATAAAATTTCTTCTTTTATTTTATATATTCTTATTTTATATTATCGCAATATCCATTCATATCATAAGCATTTGGCAATTAAACTGATTATGAAAAAATTACAATTATGTTAATATATAAAAGCTGTGGAAAATTCTTGTGTGAAAATTCTTTAATTTTCTCATTACTTAAACTTAATTTTTTTAGGGGAGGATTTGAAATTTTGGTTACTAAATGTGAATTTCAGAAAAGAAGCATTCTTCCTTTTTGAGCTTAAAATTATTAACTCATTTTTTTTAACTGCGTATTTTTTTAAGACCCTTGGAACTCCTAACCTCTCTTGAAAATCTTGCACGATAAGATTTTGGACATTATACTTTAACCAAATATTGTCTCTTGAAAGTGAATGACGAAAAGAGTGACAGCCTTAAGATACGCGCTGATGTATAGATTCAAGAAACAAAAATATGGAATCTTTCTTAGTAATCTCTAGATTGTGAATAGAATTTTTAAGCTGTCAAAATGCGCCCTATCCGTTACAGATAGTGCGTGTCCTTCAAATGCTACGTCTCTCCATATCAAACCAATACTCTTTTGTTCGTTGTTTTCATTTCACAAGATAAGATTTGCACTTATCATGACAGTTCTCTCTTTGGCATTCAGGCGTCTAGAATTATTTATATACACATATTAGAATGAAGTCTTATGACTAAACAAATGGGGTATAATGGAGAAGGAGTTTAATTTTCTAATATTAATACTATAGTGCTTAAACAAATAGCTTCTTTTTTAAGCCTTCTTTAATATTCTGGAAGCATCATAGTAAAATTATTGTCGTCAGTGAATTTGAATGAAATTAACCGTCTTCCTGGTTGGATACATGCTTATACGTTTAAAAATTATCATATTGAATCAAATTTATAAGGATCTGTTGAGTTTGTGCTTGGCAGGTATTGAAATTTAATTCCAAAGTACTTTGAAAATTACATGTGTTTTTGATTGTCACCTGACAAAAATCTCATCGGTAAAATTATCTTTGATAATACTTTGAAACAAAAACTTAAAAAAAACTTCCTTATTGGAATAAATTCACGTGTTTAAAAAGTATCATTTGTGTTCATTAAAAGATATTTTTTTTCCAACACAATGTTTCCTCGTCTGAGAAAAGGAAATCTTTTGAACTGTGTTTGTTTTTATTAATTAGTTTTAGAAATTTAAAAAAGAAAAAAAGTTAGTAATTGTGTTAAAATAATGTATGTTATAAGCCTGTAGAGTATTTTACTGAGCCTGTAGAGTATTTTTATTAGCATTTGACACAAATAACTTTTTAATGACTTTTTATTCACCTATAGAAGATACTTCTGTTGGAACATTAAAAAAATACTAAAATGACATTTTATTTTAATTAAAAATGAAGGAAACGTTTACATTTATTTTAATTTAACGCTTTAGTTTAATTCAAATGATTTAATGTCAAAACAAATAATTGAATTAATAATGAATAAATAAATGCTTTATATTTATCTTTATATTAAAGTCTTTTTTCAATGATAATGTTTTTGCTATTACTGGGACTATATACGAATCCAACAGGATATTTGAATCCCATTGGATTCGTATATTTACGTTATTTTAAATAGCCCTTAAACATAAAAATTTAAGAATTTTTATAAGTTACAGCAAAAATTGATTAAGGTAGGAACACATTATTAATTAAATCAATTAATAGATAACTCTATTGAATTTTAAAAAGTCGCTCTGAAACTTATGATTTGTAAACAAACGCATTTTTTTAAATCAGAAAATGTAATTTAGTAGATTGTTTTTCATTTGAAAACTTGAAATTATTAATTAGCTTGTATTATTGCAGCAATGGATTGGACATGGTGGGACAAATATGAATTTTAAATGAAATATTATTGCAGTTTTCCAATTGAAATATTATAACAGTTTGTTTTAAAGCACCCCTGTTGTTAAATTAATCCCGCTGAAAAATTTATAATTATCATGTGAGAACATGATGTTGTTTTGGTAAGGAGGTTTTGGTGTCTCTGAAATTTGAAGGCTAGAAATATTCATTTTTTCATTGGTAGATAGCAAATCACCTGAACCATGATGTTTGAGGTTTTTTTGCCTGTATTTATTATTTGAGATATTTAATTAAATTTATTAGCAGTTGCCTTTTGTTTGTCGTTTTTATGGAATGACATCATCTTCTAGTTTGTTTTCGATTTCTTACTTTTAAATAATTAATCTTCTGAATCATTAAGATTATCGTCTTTTTAAATTCTCTTTCAGTTTTAACTATCGCAATTTTGTAAAACGCTACTTTTATTTATTATTTATTGATATTATAAGTGCATTCTTACTAATTGTATTTCTCAAAATACTGTAAATATTAGAATATAATTTTAATATGAATATGCATTAGGTTAATTGGATTTTACCACGTATACTATAGCTTCCAATAATACTTTTCGTCGAAAGTACTGTTTTTTTTTTAAATCTTAAAATCGGTTGAGGTCCAAAACTTTGTTTGTCAGCTAGAAAAATTGAAATTTTTTTTAATTATATCATTAGAGAGAAAGGTCTCGTTATTGTTTCAAAATGGTTAATGACTTAAATTAATTAAGACAAATAATTAATGAAAAATAATAATGTTCTCACATGATAAAGTGAAATTTGCGGCTGTTGATTATTTTAGAGATATTTTCAGAATTTGGGAATTGCATATTAATTCTATTCAATAGAACCGTATTAATTGAGTATGAAATGACCTAAAGTCATTCATACCCAAGTCATTACCTAAGTCATTGTAAAAAAAAACAAAACAAAAAAAAAAACAGTACTTTCGACGAAAAGTTCACTATTATTGGAAGTTATGGTATATGTGGTAAAATCCAATGAACCTAATGCAGATTGATAATAAAATTATATTCTAATATTTATAGTATTTTGAGAAATACAATTAGTAAGAATGCGCTTATACTATCAATAAAAATAAATAAAAGTCGCGTTTTACAAAATTTCGATAGTTAAAACAGAAAGAGAATTTAAAAAAATCGATTATCTTCTGAGCTCTAGATTAGTTATTTAAAAGTAAGGAATCTTAAACAAACTGGAAGATGACGTCATTTCATACAAACGACAAACAAAAGGCAATTTCTAATAAATTTAGTTAAATATCTCAAACAATTTGGAAATAACATATAAATTCTATTCAATAGAACCGTATTAATTGGGTATGAAATGACTTTAAGTCACTTTTTTCTACAGTAGTATAGAAATTAATGCGGCTAAATTGTACAAACGCTGATTTCGCTGTACCTATGAAATCATGTAATTGTATCAGAAAATATGCGTATCAAGAAGAAAAAAAACTGTAATGCTACAAAAATCTCATATTTCTTTGGGACGCCACCCGTTAATATTCCACACCCCAGACTGTCTGTAAATGAAAATTATTTTGTCGAAGCACCCTTGCATATTTGACATGTTTAGTGCCATTAGTGAGTTTTCATTTCAGTTTCGTCGCAGTGGGGCCTGATTGGTTGAGTTATGGTGACGACAGTGACATCAGCATTAATATCATGACGTTCGAATTATCTGATTCGCTGCAGTAATAGCATGGTTGTCCTAAGTAGTAGAAAGTTCTAATTTCAATTGCAGTCTTTTTTTTCCTGCTGTTTTCTTTTATCTACTCATTTTTCTCTATTGAAAACATATACTTCTAAATTGGGCAAAGCGTATTTTCTTCCCAATTTTTTCCTTGAAGTTTTTGGATAAAACACTATCTAATAAGTTATAGCATTGAGCTGTCATTTCACATATTTCCTTAAACCTGAGATCGTCACGCATGTTTACGGCAAAAATTTATCTTTTGTTTTACTTTCAAGAAAATAATAATGAAGAATAAAAAAAATCGTGGTTTTTTGTTTCACAAGAGCCGGAAAAATGCTGAAAAAAATCATTATCTACCTCTCTCTCTCTGTTTGCGGCAATAATTTTGGGCAAAAGATAATAGCCGAATTTAAAGTCCCACTTAAGAATTGGTTACTGAAATCTCTGGATTCACTGTCCATTGTTATAACGAAGCTGAAGGTTGAATTTCAATATTTAGAGGAAAATCGAGAGGTCTAGTTAATGTTCCAGCCTCTACGCAGAATGAGGCAAATCCATACGATAATCCTCTTCAATGGCCTTTTCATGTACAAACACCGAATCAGGTTTATTTTGTTTTCTTAAAGAAACTCCTGAAATCCTGCAGGTACATGATGCAAAAACCAAGAACTGAAAAATATATTTTGAAATGCACTTGAACGCATACTTGAAACTCTCAGCAGAACTTAGTTGAATCAGATGACGCAACATTTTTTTCTCATCGTTTTAATTTAGAAGAAACTATAAGAACTCCCAGCAGAACTTAGTTGAATCAGATGACGCAACATTTTTTCTCTCATCGTTTTAATTTAGAAGAAACTATAAGAACTCCCAGCAGAACTTAGTTGAATCAGATGACGCAACATTTTTTCTCATCGTTTTAATTTAGAAGAAACTATAAGAATTCTCAGCAGAACTTAGTTGAATCAGATGACGCAACAGTTTTTTCTCTCATAATTTTAATTTATAAGAAAATCTATTGTCGTGCATTTTTTTAGTTTTTACCAAAACGTCCTCGTCATCTTAAAAAAAACATTTTGCAGGCTTATAAAAGAGGGGAATATATATAAATATTAAAACAAATTTGGAATGTATAGCTATTTCTGTAATACAATTATTGTACGTACTAATGATGTAACCTTGTCCTGTGGTAATTCACTTGTTGTTGCAGAATATTATTCCTAATCTTTAGAACACGGCCTCTATTGTAAATTCATATTTAGGAAAGTAAGACCGTAGAAATGCGATATATCAAAATGTAATAAAAATAAAATATTATTTTCTTCACCTACGAATTCATTTAAGCTTTCAATTAGAGGACACATCCTATTTGATATGCAAATAAATTTTGTTTTTTAAATTAATTGCTACTTTAATTTAAACATCAAAAATTCAGTGACTCTATATGTTAAATAATCACGTCAATGTAAACCAAGGGTTATAAAGAATTTGAAATTAGTCTATTTTTTAACATTTAGTATTATTTGTATTCTGTTGGGATATGCGAAAGTTATTCATGAGATGTGTCCGTTTTAATTCTCTAAAATCTTTTTATTTCAATTTTTATATTTACATAGTAATTAAGTATATTATGCGATCATGAAGTAACTGAAAAATTGCTTGAACTATTTATTACTTAATATCACTTAACATGCTGAGCACAAGTGCGGAGGAATTTTTTTTTTCTTTATTCAAGGACGGCGATTTTTCTTTACCTTTCATCTACAAGAATGACGTGGTATAGCACCGATGCCTGATCGGCTTAAGTGTATGAACAAGAAAAAGCATTACAGCTCTGCCACGTAGTGCTTAATGTATTAACTAAAAGAGGGTTAGAATAGGAAATACTCGTAAGAAAATGTTTGTGATTTCTATGAGTTTTAAAAGATCGGAATTGTCAGAATCTATCAATTTATTGGAAAAAAGACGTTAATTATCTACCAAGTTTTATTAATCTTTATTTTATTTTGTTGTAGTAGTTGTTGTTTTTAATGGCACTTGCTGAGGATAAGCGCACTGGCGCAATCGGTGATTTTAAGCTAAGGGTGCGTTTCTTGTTTTTTAATCAGCGCCAGTAAGAGATAAGAATAAGTCTTTTCTTCTTACGCATCACATTCGCTTGCACAGCTCCGTTTTACAGGGGAGGGGAAACATTCATACACCTCACTGATAGTACACAGAACAACCATACTCTGACCGGGTCTTGAACCCGGGATGCCCAGATCATGAAGAAGACGCTCTACTTCTGTGCCAGGACGCATCACATTCGCTTGCACAGCCCCTTTTTACAGGGAGGGGCACATTAAAACACCTCACAGATAGTACACAGAACAACCATACTCTGACCGGGACTTGAACCCGGGACACCCAGATCACGAAGAAGACGCACTACTTCTGTGCCAGGACACCGTCAAATTTTATTTTATTTTGTATTAACTATGAGTTTTAAAAGTTTTTTTTGCTGAAAATCATTGTATATTATTGAATGCGTAAATGAGGTAAATATTTATTGCGCATTTGATAAAACTATCCGGACTTCGTAAATCATTGAATACTTGTAAAAGAAAACAAATTCACTCACGTCCTACTGAAATAATGGGAAATTGAAGACATTCCGCATTCATCCACGTGCCAATGTGGCCATCAGATTTCTCCCAAAAATAGACAAAGGTCATTTATGATTGTGATATCAAAGAATTATTTATACAGAAATTATTGCGAATTCATTTGAAGGGTACCAAAACAATGAAGCGCGTATGCTTTCGATTTGAATTATACGCTCAGAAAGAAAGGGTGCTCCGATGTCTATCGTACGGCATGCGTCAAAGGGGTGAAAGGTCTTCATGCAGTGTGGTCTATTGGCATCTAAAACAAGCGGAACCTGCAGCAGGGAAACGTAATTTCGATCGGCGCAGGAAGTCACTACAAGAGATCTTGAACTGCGATGGAGTCACTACTTGAAGAAAGTTCCGCTCAGTTGATCCGCAAACGCCAGTCACGCGGAACTGCCTCACGCGCAACTGAGTGGTCAACGACTGCAGGCGAGGAGGGCCATACTTCACTTCTTGGTTGTGTTAGGCGCCACTACCCCTGAAAGAGGGAAAGGTTGATTGACTCATGGAAACAATTTTTTTTTTCATCCTGCAAAAATTGTAGGTTTCCTTTGAAAATTTCCACAGTTATTTCATTAGTGACTTCTGCAAATGCATCGGATTCTTAGGAAAGATAAATCAGTTGCAGTTGAGATTTGGCGTAGATTTTTGTTTTATAATTAATTGACTTCCAATATTTAAAAAATTAAGACTAAATCAACATTATTTTAAGAATAAAACGCAAGTTAGAAAACATAGTATTTTTGCAATTTAGTAGTAAGCTGCATTACCAAACCGGTATATTATTATTTATTCATTCCTTGAACGGAGAAAAATTGTTAATTTTCAATTTAATGGGTTTATGTAACTTTATAATACTTTTGAAATCAGGTAATTTTATTAGAAATGAGCGGTGACTAAAGTCTGTAATTGTTATAAATTTCGTTATAGGTAGAATTACTCTACGCTGTTTGATCCAGCCATTAAAGTGTGTTTGTATATATATATATATATATATATATATATATATATATATATATATATATATACAGATAGTAGATAGATATATAATTGTAATTTTAAACAGGACTGAAATAAAAAGAAATTATAACGCCTATAGATTTTAAAACGTTATCTATACATCACTCCAAAAATATACACATTGAGCGAATGAATGAATATTTTTCGTATTTCTAACTTAACAATCAAAATTAATTAATTGTACCATTAGTTGTAATGGAATTAAAATCTTATTTTGAAAAATAGCCGTTTTGTAAAACTGTAATGTGATAGTTAAAGAATAAGTGATTTTTGGTAGATGTTTGATTGTTTTATTATTTAGGTATTTTCGTTAGATCACAGGCGTTCAAATTACTTGTTACGGTTCTGATGGAGCATCAAATTGCTTTATCCCAGGGTGCCATGACCGTCTCGAAGAAGTAAAGAAAGTTCATTAGTGCAATGTGAATTTTCTATTAAGATTAAGCTATAGATTTCTTTTGATGTCTTGCCCCTTTTTCATGCTGATTCCGTTGATGATTTCGTGAAAATAATATTTAATTTAATTTTAGAAATAAATAATTGTTACAAAAATTTAATAACTTACTTTATAAAAAAATGCGAATTATCTGATGTAATATGTTGCATATGGATGTAATAAATTGAAATAAATATGCCAAAAATCGAGTTGTTTTAAGGTATGAATTGATAATACATCTCAAATAACTCTTAATAAATATAATGAATCAATTTACATAAAGTGAGATGAAGAATCATGTTAAATTCATAGTTTGTAAAATTCTGGAACTTAAGTATTTAGCAATTAAAAAATGTTTCGAGTATTTAGAAGAATGTGACTAATTTACGAATGATTGAAAATATTTGTCGTTATTGTTTTTCCATTTTCTTTAATTTTAAACAATATTTTAAAAATTATTTTAGGAATTTTGGGTTGTAATGTTGTATAACATAATTAAACTTGGAATTTCTGTAGAATAAAAAAGTACAAACTTTATGAGGGTTATGTAAATTATGTTTATTAATAAAATAATCTTAAAAGAAATGAATTCCAATTTATGAAAAAAATGATTTCTTTTCAAATAAGGTGAATGAAATATCTATTTATTTCACCAAATTGCGTTATCAAATAATATAAAGTTAAATTATGTTATTTAATATTCTCTACTCAAAAATCTGATGTTTACTATAAATTAATTACCCTTTATTTATCATAATGTAATTGAGGATGATTTTAAAAATATGTTATTCGCGACCTTTAAGAAAATTTACGAGATATTTAGGATTTTTTTAAATATTTACATGCTTTTATGGGAAGTTTTCTATTATAACATCTTTTGTATGCTTTTTTTCTATTTTCTGATTTCCGGAAACATTCAAACTTTTTTTCAAAAATAAAATAATTCCAAATCACATATTAAGGAAAATTTTAATTTTTATTCACGTTTATTCTGAGGTATTTTCTATTTTTATGAAATGTGGAAAAAGCGAAAGGCGGAAATCGAGATTGTACCTGCATTGTTACGAGAGACTTATTTCTGAATCTGCTTCGACAAATAATGATGATGATGATGAAATAAAAATGAAATGAAAGACTGCGCGTGTCCCAGAAGTATTATAAAATCAGAACTCTTAACCGAAAACGAGTATTTCTTTTAAAAAATATCTGTAGAATTCCATAATATCCCTACTCTTCGAAAAGCAAGTCAGTTGTATAGTTGAATTCGTTCGTCCCTTTCTGAAATTATTCTTGTCAGATTTTAGTTTAATTTAAAACTTATATTTTTCATATGATTGAAAAGATTAATCTTTTCGAGAACATTTATCCAACTTGAAAAGCATCCCAAATTAAAACAAAAAGGGACTCTTTATCTTCCTCACGATAGAGGTTTTAATTCGAAGTGAATCATGACACGCATCTGTTCATAAGCATGGTCAATGCAAATATTCTTCATCCTTGGGGACTTAATCCCTCGTTATCTCCATGTATTGGTTTATGGTTGGTGAATTTATTCAGACTGTCGATAGAGAATCGTTCTGGCGATAATTCACTCCAGGAAAGGCTAATATATTGCAGTTAATATGGAATAATATTTTTTAAGAAGATATTGCTGACACAATTTTTAACGATCGTAGAACTTATTTAAGCACACTATTATGCATTGTATTAAATTCACACTAAATATTCATTGTGTTATGATTGGGATCTAAATTTAAAAAGTAACCAAAGTGGAAAATAATTATTTATAATAATATAATTATAATAAGATTTAATATAATTTACTTTATATTAATTCTTTTAATGCAAAGTTAGTTCTTTCAATGCATTCTTAGAATGAATTTTAATTAATTAAATTGTTTATAATTCAATCTCTAATTAGTTAATAATTAAATTAGTAATAATTTAATTATTTAATAGAAGTTATTTAATTATTTTAATTCATTGCTAAAATAATATTAAGATTAAGGTACTTTCAACATAACATCTTGGAAACCAGATTTTTAAGCCTTAATTGTTTAAAATCTGTCGAAAGCAATCATGGATTTAACGAGTTATCAGAATATTTTGTTAGTTTTTGACAATTATTAAATGCATTATTTTGTTTTAAGGATCAATTTTTAAATAGCTGAAAAACAATATTAGTACTTGAGATGTTTGTTTTAGCTATTTGCAAATTTAGGTTATTTTCTCTGATTTGTCTCGCAAGAAGTTATTAGATATTTTTTTTAATTTAAAATAGCTATTATTTTTGCTACTCTTAGGAAATATGACTTAATGGAACTATTAAGCCATATTTTATAAAACAAATCATTGTTCAACAAATCGAAAAGGTTAATGGCCATGTTCAAAAATGCTTTAATATTTTTAAAAAATTATGTATGTGAATATTAAAATGTCTGGTATTAACTATTCAATGAAACTTTTATAATTTTTGATACAAATTGGCCCTTGTAAAATATTATGCAAGCAATAAGTTAAAAAAATAAGATTTCCATTTTGGTTCACGCATCTCTTTCTCACTCTCCCTCTGAGTGTGTTTTGTTCAGTTCTTAAAAACAATGGATGATCCACATGAGCCAATTCTTCCCGGGATTTTATTCGGTTATATAACTGAGAGTCGGATTTACGAGTTTTTAAAGTTGAGTGAACTATCACTGGCAATTGCCACTTTTGCATTTCTTTTGATCTTACTCTCCTGGAAAAGTAGGCCAAGATCGAGCTTGTTAAATCCTGTCTTTTTTACCTCAGGGGACGAATAAATATTTATTAGTTTGCTGATTTAAGCATAAGAAATATTATTAAAAAAAGGAAAATAAGCTTTACTCTTTGAGTTTCATTAACATGTTTATTTATAAATAGTTTAAACACATTATTTTTTTTATTATTTTAAAAGCTAACAGGTCAAATTTTAATGAAAAGTTAATAAATGAAAAATCTTGGAATGTATTCATTCAAGGATATTATATATTTTCCCTATTTATATTTGAAACTTTAAAAACAAGCTAGTTTACTGAAACAAGTAATATTCCTTAGCAAACAATTAAGCTTTAAAATTATTACAAAAATTTTGCAAACGCCTTAAAATAAATGGAAAATTATTCTTAACTTTTACTATTATTGATAAAGTTATAGTTTTTTTTAGTTCTGATTGTGTACGATTGCTTATATTTGAGCTTTAACTGTGAAAATACTTAAAATATAAATTATTAGAAAATGTTGTACTTTCTCTTACTTTTGACTAAATACCAGATTAGGATCTTTAATTTGAATATGAGTATATGGAAAAACATTTTGGAATTTAATTTGAATTTTTTTTATTATTTTTAAATTGTTTGTAATATTCCTTAATTAATCTATGAATTTAATTTTTTTTGTAATCTACGTTGCATGCTGTATTTCAAAAAATAATCATCTAAGGGCAAATCAGTCTTTATAATATTTAATTACATCATTTTAGTTATAAAAAATGTTTTTTGTATAATTTGGGAAAAAGATAAACTTTTCATAATCATCACATTTGTTTACATTTTCGTTCTTTTAAATTATTAAATATTTTCTTATTATTTACTATTTAAGATACACTTGCACGCCTGGAGAGAAAAAAATGCTTTAAAAATTTTGAAATCATTTCAAAATATATAATGTCTAAAAATACAATTTATACATAGTCATGCATAGAAGAAAAGACACATTTTATACTATCTCTCTCAAGATTCTTTGAATTGAAATATTGATTATCCTTCATTTTTTATTTATTAGAAAAAATGGACGAAACTATTATTTCGATTTATGCATTTTATGTATTTACATTTATTTTGTATTTGTTAATCTTTATTGATTAGGAATATATATGTTGAGTGATATAAGAATAAATGATATTTAGAACAGTTTTAACTGTAAAATCCTTTTTTTTTCTTTTTTCATATGTTTCTGTAATGATCTTGGTTTTCCGATGAGAATATTAATATGTTTGATTAGGAATTTTCTATATATTTTATCGATAATTTATAGTTTTAGTATCCAATATTCAATATTTTAAAATTAGGTCTTGTTAACTTTTAAATTATCGACATTGTTTACTAAACAGCGAGTTAGTTTAAGAGTGCTTCATTATAAGTCATTCGTTCGGCTATAAAAATCTTCCAAAAAATAAAATTAGCAACTTTGTGGCTAAGTTAACTTTAACTCCCTCAAATGACAATATACATCATTTTCACCTAAAATGCTTTTTATCTGTCCTTAATCAATCAAAATAAATAAAAAAAACTATTTTGTGTAAGTTTTTCTCAGTGATTGCGAAGAAGTTCATTGTGTTCTTTCGAGGACATATTTCGCTCTTGCCTTATCCGAAAAATTGAGAAAGAAACTGTTATTGTTTATTCAGTTTCTGTTTCCATCATCGCTTGTCGCCAAATCCTCGCCAAGTGATGCCTTCCGAAGCCGGTTTCTCTCCCGTCACTTTCCTCTTACCATCACTATCAACGTCAGCCCAAGTAGTCGTAGTAGACTCGGAACAGTTTCCCTCTTACCAGCGAAGAAGTCAGAACGAGTTGTTAATAGGGGAGAGAGAATCGAAAAGGCGGGATTGAAATTTTTGCCTTGATCTGTACGCCCCGCGACCTTGTATACAAGACAGCCTTCAAGGCGAATCCAGCCAGTTAGATTTTTTTTTTGCACACATTTCTGTCGCTTCGCCAGATAGAACTTAGCGATGTGGTATAACCGTGTGTGTTGTTAGCTGTGCGCGAAATATGAGTACCCAGTCTTGCAATTTTCGAGAACAAACTTTGACTTGTGCATCAACTTGAATCATTGATTTTTAGTGTGGAACCGTGTTCCCTGATACCAAGTTTTTGTTTCTTTGTGCAGAACATATTATCAATCCCACGCTACGGCCCCTGTCCAGCAAAGGAGTATGCTGAGTCCAGATCTAACACCAGACTTACAGGTAAGAAGATTTCCATTTTTTATACATTTTTAGTCTTTATACATATATATTTTAAGAACAGTAATATTTTAACTATTATAGAGCAAATGGAATTTCAACAAATGGAGCAAATTGTATTTATTTGTATTACATATTCCAACATATAATGTACATGTATTTTTGATGTCTTTAAGACTTTAATGCTATTTTCATTTTAAATCAAATTATTTAAAAATTAGCTCTTATAAAAACTGTAGGTATTCCAAGCGCATATAATTAATTTATTCATTGTTTATTTTGTAAGATATTGCATTGAATTCAGAGATTATAAATTAAAGTTATAATGGTATTTACTGTATTTTTTATATGAGAAATCGTGTTTAATGTAAGAGGTTTATTGTCGAATTTAAGAACTTGAGGGAATTAAATTTGTATATAGTATCCTTTTTTGAAACATAGAGGCATTTGAGGAAAGTACCTATATTAATTTCAAATATCTGTTAGAAACTCAATAGAAATGAGTAATTGGACATCATTAAATTACTATTCAGTTCCGAATTCTAATTAAGATTCCCGTTTAAGAATTCCTAAAAGTGCGCTGGCATAGAACCATTTTAGTTATATCCATTTCAGTAATAGGTTTTCTTTATGTAAAATCAAGTATCTAAAAATTAGGAATTATTTAAAATGGTAACATATTTTTATTTCAATTTGAGTTGTTTCCGTAACACCCATAAATTGTGAATTAAATTATTCTATTGTAGTTGTAATAGTAGAATGTGCTATTGCTAGGGTAGAAAAGATAGAAAACAAACCCTATGATCAACAGACAATAAATTTTTTAATAAAAACTTATGGGTAATTTATCTACCAAATGTTTTACGTTGATTATTCTATTTGATTTGCTAAATGGCATTTAAAATTAGCTTTATTTAAAACGACATTCTGATTATCAAATAACTGGATGGGAAAATCTGAGTTACGTTCTAATTATTATAGTTTTGAAGAAGATATTAAAATGAAAGTAGTTTTTACTTAATCAATTTCAGAAACTTATTCTGAAATTGAATAAACCATTCGATCGATTTCATACTTGTGTATGCATTTCTTAAAATCAATGTATTTTATTAAATTTACATTCACTTTATTATGGTACAAAATAACTTAAATTATTTTAAAAAAGTTTTTGGGCAATTTTTATTTTTTACTTTAAAAAAAAAATATATATTTTTAGTTTTTGGAACTACATAACTTGTAAAGGTTATAATTAAAAGCATAACCTAAATATTAAGCCGTATTTATGCTTCTTAAATGATTATTATTTTCATTATTAAAACGTAATTATGTATGTTTTTTTTTTATATTTTAAATTCAAACTTATATTGCTTTCCGATTGCGATCATAATTACTAGAAAAAGCAAAGTTGTGGAAAAAATAGGAATACAGTTTTGTATTGAAAAAATATATTTTTAAAAAGTATGTTTAACATTGAAATATTATATCCTTATCATCATTAACTATTATTTTTAGAAAAGTGCATTGATTTCAAATTCCAGATTAGGATAAACAATGATGTACTTATCTATATGAATAAATCCTTTGTCGTGTTAAATTAGTTTCGTATGAGATACCTTTACTAAAATATCACTCTTTTGCTGATTTTATCGGATGAAGATATGTTATTAAAAATGTATAAAATTCATAAAAAAATGTTACAACTTTTTTTAGATTTCTTTAGGTATATAATTTCCATTACTGAAACAAATATTCATCTTGTGGATTTTTAATTAAACGCATTTTTTTATTTGTATTATGATAGGTACACTAGTAAATTTTCAATACCGTCTAAAATTTAAAACATTTTTTAAATTGATGTATTTTTTTATTTTACAAAATTTAGTTCCTGTGAATTATCTTAAAATTAGTTAGTGAAATTTCTCCCCATTTCCAATTAAATACGCATCAAAGTATTTTTTATTTGTTGCACAATGCTTTTAAGAAGAATTGATCTTTAATTTTTGCAAGAATTACCAGAAAATGCTATAATTACAATATAATTAAGTCTATATAATATTTTATTGAAGTAATGTCACAGCCAATAATAATTAACTCACCGTATTCTTCTGTAAACTGTTTGCCTTATTAACTGAAACACAGATATTAATAGACATTCTGTCGATTTTATTTTCTGGAATAAATATACGAAATTAAAAATACACTCTTTTTCCAGCACGTGGCTTTTCAATGCAATAATGTCTCATTAGTTTTGAAAAAAAGGCCGTAGCATCACATCTGCACCTTTCGTTTTCGAAGACATGACAATGAGTGCTTAATTATGTTTGAATTTTATTTTTCAACCTTGAGTTCGTCATGGGAGATGAATTGTTCATTAGTATTTTAGTTTATTTTAATATCTATTAATAACTCCATATTTATTAAAATTTTCAGTCATTGAATTTGGAGATTATCGATATAAAAATCTACAGCATTATTTTATCACTGAACGAAGTTTTACGAAAGCAAGTTTTTAACCTCAAAAATAGTATTAAATTTGTAATTCCGTTGGCTATTATAAATGGACAATTTTAGATATTAATGAGCTATTGTATATATTAAGACGTGTAAAACTTTTTATTTTACACATATTACCACAACGAAGGTTTAAAAATTTTAAAGATAGTATTGAGATGGATAATACTATTCACAGTTGTATCGGCTAAGAATATTTACAAGGATAATTAGCAGCAAGAAACGTACTACAATAAACATGCCATTTTCTTATCTCAGTTTTACCCCTTCGTTCATTCCTCTGCAAACCAACCCACGAAGCACTCCGAACCTTATCTTGAGATAAGATTCTCGGACGGGTGTGTGTGTGTTTTGTGACCCACATTGAAGAGAGTCGTAGACTTGAGAAGTTCAACGAACTGCTCGATTATAGTTTAGTGGTACAAGGTAACTCTCTTTTTATCAACGATTTCGAATCGTTTTCCACTTTTCTTTTGCGCCCTTGACTCTTTGGGTTTCAATTTCATCGACCGTCCTTGTCCGGATACTTCAGGTTGAGTATCGTCCGGTATGTTTTTTTACTGAGGTCGCTCAACGTTCGGTTATTGCTCCTGATTTGCGAAACATAGTCGACCTAATCTGTTGGTGGCAATGCCGTTCGGTGGGCATACTGAGAGTACCTTGATGATTCCCGGCTGTCACGTACACTTTAATTGCTCATACGGTGCGTGTTCTCTTTACCTTGATTCCTTTCATTAAGAAAAGAGAACTTGCAACCATGGTTTTGTGAAAAAAAGTGCAAATATCTTTAAAAACTGTAGAGAAAATTCTTTTCCTTGCCATCACACAGGCTTAATGTTAAGGCATATGGTATCTCTACTTAGAAGGCTACCGTCACCACACTAATCTACTCTATATGAGTTACTCTATATGAGCAATTAAAGTGTCATGTACACTTTAATTGCTCATATGGTGCGTGTTCTTGATTCCTTTTATTAAGAAAAGAGAACTTGCAACCCTGGTTTTGTGAAAAAGTGTAAATACCTGTAAAAACCGTGGAGAAAAATCTTCCGTGTCATCACACAGGCTGAATGTTAAGGCATATGGCATCTCTATTTAGAAGGCAACCGTCACCACACCAATCTATATGAGCTACTCCATATGAGCAATTAAAATGTCACGTACACTTTAATTGCTCATATGGTGCGTGTTCTCTTTATGATTCCTTTCATTAAGAAAAGTGAACTTGAAACTATGGTTTTGTGAAAAAAAGTGTAAATACCTTTAAAAATTGTAGAGAAAACTATTTTCGGTGTCATCACAAAGGGTAAATGTTAAGGCATATGGCATCTCTCTTTAGAAAGCGACCATCACCACACTAATCTACTTAAATATGGCGAAATATCTGTTTAGATAGTATATGAATTCGTGTCATTGTAAATACTGAAGATTATGATTTGAAGCGATATTTGGATTAAAACGATGAAGTCTCAATGAAAAAAAATCTGTTTTAAAGAAATGAATTCATGAGCTCACTATTCAGTATTTGAGAAATTCTTCGTAACCAGTGATATGCTAGCCATGGATAAAAATTTACTTAATTATTTTGATTCTTTACATTATTATTAGAATTGTAATTTTTTGCGGAGGGAATAATCTTGAAACCATCTAAGTTCTGCTATCCTTTAATTTTTGAATCAATTTGTGACCACTCCTTTTTCAGATTTCAGTTAAAGAAATATTTTTAAAATATCAAGCAACATGTGTTAAAATGAGTAAGCACTTCGGCTGAAATAAACTGCTAAAACCTTGAGAAAGATTTGCATAACTCATTGAAATTTTCGGTGAATAGGGATTTTAATTCGATCTACAATAATTCAGACACCTGTTCTTTATAGTGATAAAATATTTGGCGATTGATAGGTATAATAACGTATGTGAAAGAAAATTAATATAACTATTAATTACACATGAATAGGAAATTCTTTTCATTGGTCCATTTGATGAATTTTTATAGTCCTTAAGTTAAAACATATTTAATTCTTAACACAAATGACTGAAAAATTTTCATACATGATTTACGAATTTAAAAGAAAATTCTATGTGTAATTAGAAACATAAATATAATTAAAATTTATAATTATATTAGTCTAGTTGTTCTTGATAAGAAAAATAAGAAAAATTATTTTTTAGAAAGTTAATTCCCTATTTCATATTGAATATCATATGGACTAAAAATAATTTCGAGCTCATCAGAAAGGGATCAAAATGCATAAGAATTGTGCCAGTACACTTACTATTTGCTAAAATACAATAAGACATTGTGGATTTAACACTTCTCTGCTGATCAAAGAGTGCTGTCTAATTCTGTCGATGCTTGATTTCTGAGTTCTCTCTCATGACTTGTTTGCACAGATGAGAGGCGCTATTCCAGATCTGACGTTGGCGATGAAATACAAACCTCTAGAACATACGTGTGCTTAAGATCATTCTAGATAATAGAATTCGTGGATCATTTTAAATAAAATTAGCATTTTAAAATAAGGGCTCTCGATTTCAATATATATTTGAAGGGCTTTGAATATCTCCTTTATATTCGATAATGTCTTATTCCAAAATTCACAACACTAGTTTATGCAAAAATTCTTCTCTCAAAATCAATGAAAAACATGAAATTTATTGTAAACATGTGGGACATCACCCTCTCAGAGCTGATAGAGTAGAAAATTTATTCATTAATAATTACTATGATATAACTACAACGAACATTGTAAGATATTATGAAGATACAATCTTGAAGCAATTTATTAGTGGACATTAATTTAATGATGTTGATTTTCTACAACTTGTTCGATCGTAACTCTGAAGAATTATTATCCAAGGTACTAAATTGAATTTTTCAAAATATGAGCAAATCTGTAAACTGAGGTTTACTTGGATTTCACTTTTTTTTTGAAAATAAAATCCTTTTCTTCACTTATTGAATATATATTAGTGAATTATCACAAATAGATCTCCGTTCATCATTTAAAATTGTTCATGAATCTCCCAAGAACCACCTGTTTTCAAAATTCTTCTCTGAATTCATAATTCTGAAGTACATCATACGACGTACTGTATCTTCAGAAAATTAGTTTTCCTATCGAATTCTTTAAAATATGAGCAAATAGGTAAACAGAGGTTTAATAGGGTTTCATTTCCATTGAAAATAAAACAAATTCCTCGTTTATTGAATACATATACGTGAATTAAAAGCGATATATGTCCAAACTTCCCCTAAAACTGTCCATGGATCTCCACTGGAACCTTCTGTTACCATAATTTTCACGTTCATCATATTAATTTTCCGACCAAATTCTTTAAAATATAAGCAAATCGGTAAACATAGGTTAACTAGGGTTTCATTTCCATTGGAAATAAAACAAATTCCTCGTTTATTAAATACATATACATGAATTAAAAGAGATATATTTCCAATATTCCCCTAAAATTGTCCATGGATCTCCACTGGAACCTTCTGTTACCATAATTTTCACGTTCATCATATTAATTTTCCGATCGAATCCTTTAAAATATGAGCAAATCGGTAAACAGAGGTTTAATAGGGTTTCATTTCCATTGGAAATAAAACAAATTCCTCGTTTATTGAATACATATACGTGAATTAAAAGAGATATATGTCCAAACTTCCCCTAAAACTGTCCATGGATTTCCACTGGAACCACCTGTTACCGGAATTCTTCTCACGTTTCATCATATCTCTCCGGTAAAAGGTCGTCAACAGGCAGCTACGGATTCGGCCTTAAGTTCAGGGTGAAGGTTTTTTCCTAAGCAGGGCCCCTTGTCTTCTTGAAGGGGCCCCTTTTTGAATCGTTGAACTTAAGACAAGATGGAATTAAGGCTTGATGGATTGTCGGACTGTAGGGGTCCTGTGTCAATGATCTGTTATCGGGTTTTGCAATAGAAAAGCGCAAAGGCGAAATTAAATTTAAACGAGGTATTTTATCTTATTTTTAAAGAAATATTTCTTTGCGTCAAAAATTCTTCTAAAAAACTGAATAAAATTTTTTGAATCTCTTTTTAGTAGTGACTACAGCATTTTACCATTGCATGGGTTCTTCAGAAAAATATGCATTTTCGAAATACTTTTGAAATTTTAATTTTAATTTTTTCTTCCGATTTTGTTAAATGCGTGTAGCTTTCTACCCTGAGATATTTTTAAAACATTCTACAAGCTTTCACAATTTTAAAAATATTTTAGAAATATTATTTAGCTGAAAAAAAATTAAAAAATATTCTATTAAAAAAATCCGTTAACTTTTAGGACACATCTAAGCTAAAAAATTTATAATTTTTACTTAGGTTCGCATGTTGTTCCTTTCTCCCCAAACAATATATTTTTGTTGGAAAATGTTGCTTATAAAAGAATTAAATATTTAATTATTTCGACGTTTGAGACCAATTTTAATTATATAAAGTTAAATATTTGCAGTTATTATATAATACGGCTTAAGACTACATTCGTCTCTCAAATCAAGACCCCCTCAATTTTAAGGTAAATACACTGAATTTTCACAGCAGTGATTATGTCTTCTCGGGCTGTTAAAAGTAATTTTAGCAAAATTCATAAGATTTTTTTTGTTCTTTTAATTAGAAAGGAATAAAAAAAGTAAAATTTTCTAACTAACACCCAATTGTTCCTTATGAATTTAACTTTAACACATAGCTATTCTTCTAGAACTTAGTTTTATCTATTTTAATTCTGTTCAATGTTTAATATGTTTGTTATCAGACTAATAACAACTTATCTAGAATCAATTGATTTTTATTTATTTGCGAAATTTATTTTTATAATTATGCACGAAGCACAACAAGGTACTATTTTATCAAGGACTTATTTAATCAAAATTTCCATGAATATGTGCTCATATTACATTGTAGATAACTTTCTTACCATAACCAAAATATATGACGTACATCGAATATTTCAAAATGGTGGTTATTATCATGCAGCTTGAATTCATAAGACTATTTTTAGGAAAAGCTCCAAGTGAGATTAAAATATCTATGCAAACACTCCACATTATCAATAAAAAAACCCTACCTTGATCAAACAAATAAAGTTTTCGAAAAAAAATTTCAGGCTATTTCCGATAATGTGTTTCTTTTCTTAGTAAAAAAGTTAGAATCACAACTTTCAGATTGTATTCTTTAATACAATTTGTAATAATTTGTTTTCAATACTATTAAATTATAACTTTTCCATCTGTTCCACTAATTTGTAAAATATATAACTTCAAATCATGATATGTAAATATTAATTGTTTTATATGTAAGTTTTAATCCTTATTATACAACAAAATTTTCGTCTAATTAGAATTGAAACGTTTTACCATTCATTTTATCATGCAACTCAATAGTTTACAGTTTTAGAATGCATCGCACAATTTTATTTTCTGAAGGTTTAATTTTTATTATATAATAGTTTTATTATTTCGAAAAATTTCCAGAGTATTTAAAATTTGTGGTAAAATACATTATCTCCCTGTAAAATATTAAGAAGACTCTGGTTTGTTGTGCGATATCATAAATAATTATATGCTTAAGAAACAAAAAGTGAGAGTTCTATCAACGTATAATTTCAGCTAAATGGAGCTGAAGAAATTGGATAGATCAGTTAGCTGATTCGTATTTATTGCAACTTTTACAAAATTTTATTTGAATGAAGTTCCAAACATCAAATGAATAAAAGTTATTGTACGCTACCTTAACCAACACAGTATGGCATTGTGGTATTAAGGATTCTTAAAAGCCCTTGTACATAAAGTCGTGATATCGTAAAATAAACCAAACATTGTAATGTAATTAAATTTTTGTATGAGAACGAAGGTGATGATATTTTCTTTAAAATGTAGTTTCATTTCACTTATTTTATAATTAAAATTTTACTATTGAATAATCTGATTTCCTTATGGTCCGTCTCTGAATAAAAGGAACTCAGTTCATATTTTAAAACAAATGTTGTTCTTATATTGCTTAAAGCAAAAAAATGAGCTTTCTCTATATTAGCTTCTGATGAAGTTTAAAAAAACGATCAACCTAGAATTTCACTCGACCATGAAAATGTCGCAGCTAAATGCCTCCGCGTACGGTAAGTCAATTTAACTTCCATTTTTCTTCCCATGACTTTACAAAAACATGTCGTTGGTCTGAAAATGGAACAAAGCCTCGTTCTTCTGAGATTTCCATTTCTTCATCTTCATGTAGCTTTCATTTCAAATTAATGAACAGAAACGTTCCGAGTTCGTAATCCATGAAATTTAATGAATGGAAAAATCTGCGTTCATTAAAAAAAGTTGAACAACTGGAAATTAATTGGCAATGTATTGCATATTCACATGTTATGAGTTATATATATATTTCAAATTTAAATAAACTACCGAATTCATTGTTTTTATTTTTTTAAATTGATTTCGAGCATTATGATCATATTAGATTATTGTTTTTTTTTCATTCTGAACTATTTTTTATTAATGTTGCATCGTTAAATCATAAAAATGTGTTATTGTTTCCAAAAATTTCCAAAAATTGAGTATGTCTTTTTAATAGCGCAGACATTTAATGTTAATTTTTTTCTGGGGACTATTTTAATTTCTGTGATATATTTTGCTCAAAATAATGTTTAAAAAATTACCTTATCATTTAAAAAATGGATTATTATTTTCCAAAAGTTTTTAAAAATTAAGTATAATTTTAATAATGCAGATATTTAATGTTCATTTTCTTGTAGATGTAATCCATTAAATCTGGATGAGTATTTTATTTTATGAAATAAACTATCACAAAATTTTTAAAAAAATAATTTTAAAAAAGTGAGCACTAGTATTAAATTGCTGTCAATTTTGCGTTTGCATAAACCGCGATTTCGGTTTCTTGTGCAATTTGTCTCTTTAGCTATTTTTATTCACAGAAATTTACCTATGCTAAATATAGAGAAAGATTTCAACGAACTAGATATTAATGTAATTTATATAAATGTAATAAAAGTTGTAGGGCACTTTTATTATATATTTAGAAACAACGTAGTTCCATTATAAAGTAATCTCTTTTAACGAATAAATAAAAATTAATGTTATGTCCCTTTTTTGTAAAATATCATTCCAATCTTTTAACCAAACGACGTTAAAAATTATCGAAATTTTCAAGTTTCTAATCGAAAATATCAAAACTTTCTTAGATTTCACAATTTCAACAAACTTAAGATGTTTCAGCAATCAAATACAAAAATGTACGATAATATTTTTAAAATGAAAAATAGATTTCAAAATTCAGAATTTCATACACAATTGATTAATGTTTTCGAATACATCATTAATTGCTACATCATTTTAAATAGCATTGTGAAAGTAACGCTTGAAAGAGGTGGGTTATAACGAAATTTACTATCATCTAAGAAAAATAAGCTTAATGAAACTATTTTAAAATGCTGCATTTCGTCTACTAGACGCTGTTCAGTACGTTTATTTATTTAAATCTTTTTTAGCTGTGTTTATCTCTTTCGGCGTGGTTAGTTCCAGAAAGAAAACACACCCATTTCACAGTCGTCGTGTTAACGAGCTGAAATTAAGAAGATATTTCTACGTGTCTATTGCTTTCTTCCTGTACTTGCATGAGTTTTATTTTCTTTTAATTAGCTTGACGCTAATGCTTCGTTTAAACTGAAGTAATTACTGCAGACGATTCGTAACCGTGGAAGAAGAAAAAATATTTTGTTAAAGTTACAGTTATATCTAAAAAAAATCATTAAAATTGTTCTAATGTCATAATATACACACACAAAATTTAGAAGCTAAAAAGTTTGATTACTTTTAAAGTTAAATTTGAATAAAAATCATTTAACATATATAAAGGTTTTAAAAAGTGTATTATTTGTTGAAGTGAATGGCAGTGGATTTCAAAATGAAAACTATAATAATAGATCGAATTAAAAATTGAAAAATTGGTAAAGTAAGTTATCCAAAAAACTGTATTACTTTAGAATATTTACAGCAATTAATTTATTCTCACAGCAATTAATTTCGGATTAAAATTTTTCTGTAGGTATATTATATAATAACTTCGACATTAATGAAAAAAGGGTTTTTAATGTCGATTTTTATAATTAGAAAAAACAAATACGATCAATTTTATTCATAATCATCGATAATTTTCGCAGTTATATATAAAATATATATTTTCTATAATTAAATCTGAAGTTCCTTAGAAATCTAAATAGAAAATCAGTAGATTTTTAAATGATCAAAAAAAAAATTAAACAGTCGTTTTCGAGTTATTCGTCAGAATTTAAATTAAAAAGACTGGAATAGAAAATTTTCTTCCTGTTATATATTTTCGGTTGAATGTTATTTTAATAAAATTAATTATGGATTTAATAAGTTCCGCCTACTTTATATCTGGTGTTTGTATCAGATTTTTTAACTACCAAAGCATCAGAATTTACTGATAACATAATGCTGAAAAATGTTGGTGAGGCTTAATTTAATAATAAACAATACTAGTGTAAAATTACTGTTATTAATGTTTCCAAAAAATGTTATTACATTTTCTATCTGTTTCTATATATTATAGTATAGTTTTTTAAATTTAGATTTAAAAAGTTCCTATTTCCTGGTTATTTAAAAAAAAATTGAAAAAAGTTTTAAAAATAATGATTAAAAATAAGTATATAGCTAATATACTCGGCATTTGTCACTGACACAGTAAGAAACACATCAAAATCTATCTTTGAGATATTTTTTTCCATAAGATTTATTTCATGAAATAATTTGAAGATATAATATGAAATATATAAAAAAAAATCGAAGTACCAGATTATTAAATATATAATTTTTTTAACTAAGCGATAATTTTTATTGAATCGTTATTTTTCATATCTAATTAAATGATAGTGTTGACAGTGATTATTGTCTTGATTGAATGACCAAAATTTTAAGTTATTTATTTATATTATTTTTCCATAATTCGTTCAATTTTAATTATATATAAATTTGAATTTATTTAATTGGTAAAAACGAACTGGCACAGTTTCAAAAATCCTATTTTTAAAATATCATACATGCTTTATCTAAACTGTTTAAGTAAACAATTTAAATAAAACAAGAGATTTGTTTGTTTTTAAAATTAACGATACATTCAATCCTTTTTTTCGTGAAAACAACACATTAAACTTCTAACCAATAAATTGTTATCATTGTGTTATGAACAATGTTTACGACAGATTAAGCAATATAAGTAAAAAAGAAGTATCATTTCGCCGTAGAGACAGAGCAATTAAAATAAAAAGAAAGCAAACCTCGATACGAAACCGAAGACCCAGTTACTTACAAGCTTTATTTTTAGATCCTTTCACCTGCTCAATACGTGCTCTGGACCCACACGCCACAGCCATTCATTAGAGCAACTTTTGCTTGCTAGGGGTAGGTACGACTTCTAAAAGTAAAATAATAATGATAAAAAATAATGGAGAACGTTATTTAACGCAAGAGCTGGCGAAGAATATTGAGAAGCGGCATGACTTCCTCTTGTGTCAATTTTACTTCCCTAAACAACACAGAAGAAAGAAGAGAACAAATAAAATAATTGAATGGAAGAAAAAGAAAATGCGTGAAGGTTTATAAAAGTTCGTTGATCCGCTATAGTAAGGGACGGGTATTTATTTTTATTTGCTTACTACCCCAGTTATGCTGAATCGTGTATCGCTGATGGAATGCGCTATAAGTCGCAATGCTTTTCGGGGTTGTTTTTTTTTCTTTTCGGAGATTGCATATGTGCATATTAAACAAGTGTTGATGTTTTTGATAAAAACATGACAGAATTCTCAATTTCGAATAAGTAGAGTATTTTTAAAATAGAATAGTTTGAAACAATAGATTTAGTTGGGGTCGGCTCTCCTCATAGGCATTTTCTTTTCTTTTCTTTCTTTTCTTTCGTTTAGTTTCGTAGTTGTTGAACTTGAACGTTTTCATTTTTTTGTCATTTTTGTGCTTTGACCTTTTTTGTATTTGCTTGAATAAAAAAAATATACAATATTTTGTTTTTAAGAATCTAAATAAATATATTACTGAATATTTGAATAACCTAAAGAACTTTTAAAGCTTATGTTATATATAAATTGCGTGTTTGTAACTGCAAATATTCAAATACACAAAAAAAAGCATAAATAAAAATATGAAATCTCAGACTTATTATTCAGAATATTGTCGGAGCAAGGAATAACCGAATCAATTTTCCGATTATTTAGCGAGAACTTTAGAACGCCGTATCAAAATGAAACAAATTTAAATACACTGTACAAAAAAATTATAAATAATATTTTTGATGAGGGTCATTTTGTTGTAGATAAAGATTTAATCTAATCAAGGCAGTTATTCTTATGAAATGCAAAAATTAAAGTTTTTCCGATATGCGAAAAGAAAGATTTCCTCCTAAATTGACGTGAATAAAGATTTTTAAGTTAGAAAAAAGTAGATTATTGGTTTATATAGTAATGATTTCAAGTAAATAATTGGATATTACCATTTAATATAATATTCATATTAAAAGCAAAAAAAATCTTTATAACTAACTTTCTAATTTTTCTTTTTTATTTAATCAATCAATTTATCAATGCAATCAACACTAATTCAACGATCATTAAACGCAACTTTATGAATTCGTCTTATTTTCAAATTTAGTAGTTTAAAAGTATTTTTTACGAATACACAAGAACGTTAGTCATTTCAAACTTTAATGGTTTCATAATCTGTATATTTATATAATAATTTAATTTTATTGTTTTATGTAAAAGTTTAATGTGATAGACTCATATATCATTCAATGAAAAACCTTTATAAAGTAAACTAAAATGAATTTGTAATAATTTTTTTTCTTTTTAACTTACGCTTTAAATGGAGCGGCATTGATTATAACTCTTCTTGAAATCTTCCCGAAATCAAGATATAGACATCAGTTTCTTATTTATCTTTTAGAAACCCAAATAGTTAAAGTAGTTTATCTTTGTTGCTGTGAGTTCCTCAGTTCGTGTTTTTAAATATAGCGTTTAGTAATTACTCTTCATGAAGTGCCTCCTCATTATTCATTTTAATTGTATGCCCGCATTAATCTGCATAAACACTAAAATACCTGAAGCATTCTTTGGAATCGCATTTCTCTTCTAAAAATAAAATCTTTCTTGTTTTTGAGATTAAATGTCTTTCTTCTAAATCGGGCCTTTATCTGAAACTCGATTCTCCGGTTCCCTGGGCAGTCGCACAGTTCCAACCGAATCCAGTTAGTCAATTGAGCATTCTGGTCACAAACTTGGTGAGTAGGTAAGTTAAGTAGGTAATCATCACTGCGAAGATTAGCCTATTTTTGGCATCAGGAAGCAGGCTTATCTGCCTACTTACCACTGTTAATATAGAAACAAACATTTTTATGAATTATAGATATGCGTGTGACAGATAAGGTGCTTGATGATGTGGAATGGAAATAGTTATAAATAAATTTTCGAGCCAAATAACCATTTTTTTAAAGTTTTTAATTTCAGTGTATAAATTTGGAAATTTTTCTTAATATTTGTTTGGATTATTTTGCATAACTTTTGGATTTAATGTTGGCTCAGATTTTAAAACCAGATGAAAACATTGCGATTATTTGTAAATATAATAATAAATGTTTTGTAATTAACTGCAATTGTTTATTTTTTTATTTTCATTTCATAGCAAAATTATGGTTAAATTCATTTTTTTTATTAATGAATTAATTTTACGGAGTGCATTATCATGAACAAGTAGTTTGCAGAAATATTAATCATGCAGTTTTATGAATAGATTTACTAAAAGACCTTTCTTACCCTCCCCCCTGAAAAAAATTAAAAAAAATACAGAACAATTTTTTTGTTACCCTTTTAGATATTCAGTTTTTCATGTTTGCTTTACGTATTTCAAAAATGAATACTTGTTGTTGTTTTTTAAATTGCAGAAGTTTTTTGTTGTTGAAAAAAATAGGATTTTTTACAAAATTATGACAATTTAATATTTTTGAAGCGGTTTTTTTTCTGAAATAAGGAACTTTTAATTGTTTTGATGGCCGAAATCGAAACATGCTGATCTTACTAATGTTTGGCGGTTTCAAAAAAAATGTAACTTAACAAATAATTTTATGACATTTGTTTAAATTAATACTTTCAGGTATAATTAAAGTAAAATTCTTTAACAGTCAATTTAATTTCTTTGATTTATAATTGTGAATATTAAAAGAAGCTATAACTTTAATTGGAATTATATTACATGTAATAATTATAAATATAACTTGATTAATTTGAAAAAAATATTGTTGTATTTTAGTATTTAATTATATTTTAAATGTATTGTTTCAGAATAAATTATCATTAATATTATTTTATTCATTTGCACCTTGAAAATTAAATAATTAAAATAAGTTCTTTAATTTAATAATTTTGATTTCTATTAGTAAACATAAAAAATGCGATAATTTTAAATGGAATTATATAATTTTAGTAAGCATAATAGATAATTTAATTGATTTGAAAATAGTATTGTTGTGGTTTAGTATGTAATTGTCTTAATTGTGTTGTTTCAGAATAAATTATAATTAATGTTTTCCATTTGAAACTTTAAAAATTTAAATAAAATATGTGAAATTCAATTTATTGTATAAAAAATTTCGCAACACTAATTTTTTATATATTTTTTTTAGTTTGTAGGTTCTGATGTTCCCTTTTACGATAACGATGTTTGCAAAAAGGAAATGCAGTACATTGATCTACAACCACCAATCCTCAGCCAGGCGTCCAATCAATACAGCAATTCCGCCATAATGGAATATATGTTTCCTAATGGCACAAATGAAGGTATGTATAGAAAATATATTTTGCTTAAGAAACCGAAATGTTAATAAAAGTAATGTATTACAATGTAAAAATTAGAGGAATATTTTTAACTTTCTAGGTTTTCATTTCAAATCTTGCATTCTTTAAAATCTGCATGAAAAGTTATAAATATCTCAGCATAAACTCTAAGGAGCTGCAATTCTTTCAGGGGTTTTAATTGTGTAAATTAATACAGAATTGTTAATTTTGGGCGTGTATACACTGACCTCATTTCGGATTCAAGCTTGCTAAAAAAAGAAATTATAAGTTGAACAATTCCACCTCCGTGGCGGTTATACTAATGTCCATTTAGAATATTAACATGTTTATTATTTATGGCACATTACAAGCCTGCTGACAAATTGTCAGCGATGTAAGCCGAGTGTGCAGTAGCTTCTAAGGACAAAGTCCCTGAGGCACCTGAGGGCAGAAGTCCGACTTCTAGATCATATGAGATGATACTCACACATTCGCTTGTACAACCTCTTTTTTTAGGGGGACGGGGAGCTCTTTCACACACATAGATAAACCACAGGGTGGAGAGCAACTATAACGGAACCAGGACTCGAACCGGGCACACAGATAATAGAGTAAACGCACTACTTCTAGACCGAGGCGCCGGCAGAATATTAACTTAAGAAATAAAATAACATTTTTAGGTTGAAATTTAAAAATTATTGAAATAAAAAAGAATAAAATGTGTTGAAAGGTCAATTAAAATTGATTTATTGGCAGTAGTTTAGCCCCGATTATTTATCTAATTTAATAATGCAATTTTCAAAAGTTAAAGCACCTTTATACCTATATAAATTCAGTTTAATTACCAAAATTTTTAATCTAGTTTATTATTTAAAAAAGATGTCTCTTATCTAGATATAATGTACATTAAAATTTTTTCTAATTACGTTTTGACTCATTTTTCTATCATCTTAATCTTAATGGCCAGAGAAAGGTCGCAATTTGACCTTTTCAAATCAGGAAGAAAATGGTCGGTGTTTTATTATCAAATGTAAAATATAAGGATGTAAGTAAAAGAATAAAGCTTACAAAGTCCAGGAAATACTTGAGCCATTGAAATAAATCGAAGATTTTCCTCATTTTTCAAAATATAATTTCTAGACAATGTAAAGGCTTTTCAATGAATATTTATTCAAGAAAGGATTCGCAAGATTCAAAGAAAAGATTTGCTTAACTAGTTAAAAGATTCTCATAACTTTATAGTTATTAAAATAAAATCTAAAATCTTCCATGATTTTGAGTAATACTATATCATGAGAAGGTTTTTAATATTTGAAATAAAATAAAATAAACATTATTAGTGGTAACTCTTAATTTTATGATTTTAAAAGCCTGTTTAAATAAGCAATAAGTTTATTGTGTTTACAATAAAAACATTTTAAATCATTTATTTGATTTTAATAATTTTTTTTAAAAAATAAGCCGCATTTCTATGTATTTTAAAGCAAAGACTTTTACATTATTTTAGATTGGATAGTTATAAAAAAATGTTTGAAAAAAAGTTATAAAAGCAACAATCATTTCTTTTCCCCTTTATTTATCATCGAATATCTTTAATTTTATCTAAAATGAGATTCTTGTTTCCATTAATATTAAACCTCCATTTTAAAATTACTTTTAATATATCTTGCTTATTATCCATCAATACCATTGTATTCAAACGTAGTTTTATTTATATTTTCATTGTAGTTGTGTAAGGAAAATACAGAATATTGGATGGTGTAATTATCTGATCTCCATCTAGAATAAATTGAGGAAAAAATGCATCCAATTAAAAATCATTTATCCACGTGCACATACTTTATGTAATCTTCATTTAGGTACCGGGTTGCAAGGCTGAAGTAGATTTTTCTGTATAGTTCGCAAACTTCATTCAATTTCTATCGATTTATTTGCTGGACAGTCATAAAGCGTATAAGTGCAAATTTCTATTAATTTAATATTTTTCTGTAAAATAATTCTGACAAATCCTTCAGAATTCTTAAAACATATTTGATAAATTATCCTTAAAGAAATATAAGGCATTTTATTTAAAATTTAAGGGTGATATTGTATAATCTATTTGGTATTGTATAGTTAATCCTTGAAATACCATTACTTTTACTGATTTACTGAAAAATCATGCATATCCTCCTCCAACTGCTGAATTTCCATAGTTTTTACAGAAATTTTGTGAAAACTGTGGAATTACGGATATATAGTAACAGACTTCGGAAAACTACAAAAAATACCAGAAAAAAAAACAGAATCTTCGCTCACATCATTTTTTTTCCATTTTTAGAGGGGGGATTTTATTCTAGCGCAATACAAAAACACAGAAATTGCTCGTTATATAAAAAATGAATGTATAAATTAATTAAAATATGAGATTGAGAAATGATGTCTTTAAAAGAGCATAAGTGATTGCTAATCAATGAAGCAGAATTATTGTTGTTACTTATGGCACTTGCCATGGACAAGCCCCGCTGATACATCAAAAGACTTTAAGCCGAAAGTATGCGTCTCTTGTTTCACATAGCCCCAACTAAGGCCAAGAATAAGACTTTAGCTACACATTCATCACAGTCGCTTGCACAACCCCTTTTTACAGGGGAGCACAGTCACATATCTCACAGATAGAACAACCATGCCCAAACCAGGACTCGAACCCGGGACTCTCAGAACACGAGGCAGACGCTCTACCTCTGTGCCAGAAAGCCAGCAGCAAAATTGTAAATGTAACAAATAATGTTAATTTGTTGGATCAATAAAATCCTGTGTATTTTTTAAAAATTATTTTCCTTGAATATTTAGTTAAAACTCAATGTCAGATAAATAATTTCTAATAATGTTTGAATGGTTTTATTTAAAATTTATTTATTTATTTATTATTATTACAAATTGTTTTAAAAGTAAATTAAATATTTGGTTCAAAATATTAATATTTGTTATTATTATCAACTAGTTTTAAAATTAAAATAATAAAAAAAATTAAAAATATCTATTCTTCATGAATTTTTTATGCTACGTTGTATCTAACATATCGGTAAGAAAAAACTAGTGATAACTGGATAGCCAATGCTGGAGGGTATGCATCATAATTATGTATTCAAATTCATTAAGTGCAAATAATGATGTTTACTAGTAATGTTGATAATTCATATGCTTTTATTCGGTTTCTTTACAGATTTACAGTGGGAAACTACACGTCCCTGGCAATATAAGCATCCTAACCAGTGGACTGAAGCAGAAGTCTTAGAATGGCTCATCAATTGGTCCAGACAAACTGGAATCGACCTTCTCGAACTCAACTGCATGACAGAACTGAATCGCATGAACGGACAAACCCTTTGCGAACTCTCTCAGTCCGATTTTTATACATTAGACCACCAATACGGACCCTTACTTTATCAAAGCCTACAGAACGAAATAGCGAATCATCACTGTAAGTGCGCTACGAATTTTTTTCCATTTATCCCCTAAATATCTTAACTTATTGGCATGTGTCAAGATAAGAGTTTATCTAATTTTTTTGAGAGCTTTTAAGAAAAGAATCTCAGCTGTCCTTTTGCATTTAAGTGGGTGTGGTATATTATCTTTGAAGGACTTTTGTCTCTTTGGCTATAGGCTGTTTAAATTTGTCTAGGCTTCCGCTGAATTAGCAAAACCTTTCAATCCAGGATGATCAAAAAGATTTGATTGGTCTCAATTATTTAATTTGTAACATCTAGAAATCTTACAGGAACATGGAAAAATGTATAAATCTTAATACTTTAAGAAGTTAAGATACTAATTTTATTTTGGCTGTAATGAACTATTTTTAACCTAATATGATATATATTAAAGTTTGATTGCTGGTATATTTTTATTGCATTTACTGCTGTTTTTCGAATTATTTTCTATCTTTTTAAGTTGAGTTAAAACACAGGGTGTTCAAAAAGTTCCCGTACAGGAACAGGATTTGTGAAGTTATTTTACAAAAAACAGGTTTAAAAAGAATTATTTTTATGCCAATGATAAATAGCACTTTTAATATAACTAAGGAAAAAAATATTGAACTTACATTTATAATAAATGTTCAGAATGTCCATCCCTTTCTTGAAGACAAAGCCGAACTCGTTTGAGCCTGTTTTTCGAAACGCGTTTTAACATACTGGGAGTGATCTCTTGTATCCTTTGGGTAATTGCGATTTTCAAATCATCTATTGTTTGATGATCACCTGCATAAACTTTGTCCTTTAAATATCCCCACAGAAAAAAGTCCGGGATGGTCAGATCGGGGGATCGAGGTGGCCAAATATTTTTTGAGATAAGTCGATCGCCGAAAAAAGCTTCAAGCATGTCCATGGTTTCATTACTCGTATGGCAAAATTTATTATACTTGAAAAAAAATCATGGACAATGATTTTTTAAATGTGGAGTACGGGAACTTTTTGGACACCCGGTATAAAAACGACTGAATATATAATAATGAAATGAAAACTGAGTTATATTTCACCTCTTTCTTGATTAACAAGGATTTCTAAGATCGGTATAAAAAGTTTTATGCATTATTTTGATTTGCTTTGTGAATTTTTGATCTTTTGGATTTTTTAATGGAATTTTCGGGGAGTTTATCTTGGCAGGTAATTTTTAAGTATAATACTTTTCATTTCAGATCAGTTAAGTCCAACATCATTGGACGTTACTTCTTCCATAAGGTCTGACAATCCTTTACCTGCCTTCCACACGTGGTCGAATGACACGTATTCACAACTTCTGAGTGTCGTCGGATCAGAC
The DNA here is from genome assembly GCA_026289955.1 of Argiope argentata. Classification (NCBI taxonomy): domain Eukaryota; kingdom Metazoa; phylum Arthropoda; class Arachnida; order Araneae; family Araneidae; genus Argiope; species Argiope argentata. The sequence continues at coordinate 2,527,781 of JAOUZG010001186.1, forward strand.
ATACAGGGTAATAGCCCATCATCGAGTCATGGTAAGAATTTTCATTTCGATCTTCTGATAAATTATTTAATTTCTAAATTAATTAATTATTTTATAAAAATATGATCTGCTGCATTAAACATGTTAGTTTGGAAGATGGATTTCGATTGTGATTTCCAAATAATGATCTGATTCACCGCCATCAATTATCAAGTTAACGTTATTTACATGTATAGTTTAGATGACCTAATTTTTTATAAAGTAATGAGAAGTGATAATTAAGATTAATTATTATATTAAAGCAAAATAATTGTTTTCTGGTTTGTTAAGAATTTTTAATTTTTTAAAACTTTTCTTTTATATATTTTTTTCTTATAAGGATTTTTCTTGCTTAAGAACTTTAACCTTAATTGCATTAGAAATTCGACTTTTTTTGATGCAATTATTTGTATCATCATCATAATTAATAAGGATACTTTTCCATTAGCTGGGCGCAAGTAAAAAATGGCCAAATAGATTTGGCGGAATTCTACATTATTTGGCGATTTTTTGCTTTAAAATTGTTGTGAGAAATTTCGCGGAATTCTGCATTATTTGGCGATTTTTTGTTTTAAAATCACGGTAAGAAATTTGTTGGAACTCTACCTTATTTGGCTATTTTTCGGTTTAAAATCGATGTAAGAAATTTGTCGGAACTCTACATTATTTGGCGATTTTTCGCTTTAAAATCACTGTAAGAAATTTCGTGGAATTCTACATTATTTAGTGATTTTTCGCTTGCCCCCGGCTAAAGGAAAAGTAACATAATAAATGCCTGCAAGTCGTTAACAATAAATATTAATAATTGAAACCTGAATTATAGATTTTCTATTTTTTTAATTTCATAATGTATAATAATGTATAATGTATTTCATAATGTATATAGAACTGAATAATCTTATTCAACTTCTGCTTTATTTATAAATTTATTTGCACTTCATTTACCTTAATTTTTTTCAAGTACTATTTTAAAATTATTATCAATAATATACTTTGAGATGACAGGATATGCTTATTATCCTATTTATTTATAGATCAGTATAACTATAGGTTTTTTAAAAACTTATTTTCAGATTCTGACAGAGAAGATAGAGAAAGTACAAGCAGTAGTATGAGCACCGCAAATGAAAAATCTGCAGTCAACACTCCAGCGTTCATAATGTCATCATTATGCTCAGGTGAAATAATTAATTCATTTGAACTTTCTTTTATTGCTTAAATTAATTATTTCGTAATTGTATACTTTCTAATTTACAAAAAAACCCCACTAGTATTAAGGTTGTAAATTTTTAAACTGAAAATAAAAAAAATGATTTAGTGTTATATTTAGTTCCCTGTAGTTTGATTTATCTAAAAAAATTCCAATTATCTGTTGACTGATTGTTTTACATTCTTTTCTAATCGGTGTTCTCTTCCCAATTGTTTCAGATATTGACGGGAAGAAGCCAGGAAGAAGAGGTAGGCCACCTAAATCGGAAGCCAGATCTTCCAGAAGTCGACAAGGTATCTTGTCGGCGCATTAATTATTTTCTGTACAGCAACCTCTCTTTATATAGTACCTCATCGCGCTAGCATTATCGATTGATTGATTGATAGCCTTCAAAATATCATATCACATTTGATATGCTGTCCCCATTAAATTGTTCATGGTGACGATGCAATAAGGAATGAAAAAAAAGTAACGTGAATTCAAAATTTTATGTCTAGTGGACGACGCTTAATGTGATCTTGGTTAATATTATATTAGCTGTATATGATCAAACACTACTGGTAACGAACCGATGTATTCAATTGTATACGAAAATATTTGTTTAATTGATTATTATCATTTTTAAAATAAAAAAAATTCATCAACTCTTCATTTTTAATCAGCTTTTATAATTGACACTCGTGAAGTTTTTAATTCCACTAGCAATCAAGCACATGAATTCTTTTTTTTGTCAATAGATTTCACATTCTTTTACTGGATTTGAGCAGTCAATATTAGTTTAAAAGTGAATCGGTTCAAGTTTGTGTTATAAAAACCTGGCTCAGGTTTGTGTTATAATTAATAAATGTGATTGAATTTCGAAAACAAATCGATAAAAACAGCTGCTTTAAAAGTTAAACAGGAAAACTCTTAACGTGTATGAAAACTTACCTAAAATAAGTACTCGCAAACTTATGACACAGTTGAAGGTTTTTCAGCTCCATCTTTGTAAAATTCAAAAAAAATCATAAGTTTTTTAAAGAGAAAAACTGAGCATTGATCATTCCAATGAATGCAAATGTATTAACGAATATCCTTAAAAATGCCGAAATTAATCAAACGCTTGATATTTTGACCTTTAGCATGCAGCATGGTTCGAAATTTTTTTTAAAAACTATACAAATGCGAACAATTTATAATGGAATAATTATTAATAAGCAACAACTGACGATTTTTGTTATTGTTATTTTTAAAATAAATTATAAACTTGGAAGTATTTTTTTCTTTCCCCTTGAAATGTTAAACATATAATATAGCTAAACCATTTCGATTATTATTATCACTTGTTGCTATCGATTATTATTATCGATTGGTGCTATCAATTATTATTATCAATGCTATCGAAATTGTTAAGGCAAGCCGTGATCACATTAAGTGACCCTATTTAATTTTTAATATTTACGTTAATCGTGTCTGAAATTTTTAAAAAATTTTACAACAGCTTGTGAAATTATAATTTTTTTTATTACATAGAGAATATATTTTCAAAGATTTTTAGTAATCATAATTGATAAATAATTATTCTTTTTTATTACTATACTATTGTTTTTAATTAAAAATTTATTATAATTGGAGGTTGCTGTACATATTTGTGTTATTTCATGTGCTTTAAAAGAAATTAACAATATTGCTGACTATACAATAATATCTATCTTTGTTTTTTAAATTTGATTTTGATAAAATCCGAATGACAGTTTTGATTTGAAAAATTGGAGCATTTAGAAGAAAATAAAATTTTGTATTTTTCTTTCTCCTTATCTTACATCAGGCTGAAAATAATTTAATTTTAGTAATACGTCATGAATTCAATGGATCTCTAGATACAACTATTATTGCATTATTCTCCCACTTTCAGCTTTCTTTCTTTTCTTTTTGCATTATGACTAAGAAAACCTAACGCGATGAGTATGCACTTTTCATCCAAATTATATACGGTTAATGGTTATAGCGAGGTATATGTAAAAAGAAAGCAACACTCATTGTGACTGTCAATTTCAAATTTATGTCGAATCCATTATTGAGAAATAATTGGTTGTCTTTTTTTTTAAATCAGCAAAAAATATCGAAAATTCATATTTGATAAATCAGTACATGTATTTCTTGCAAATCTGGGATTGAAATAAACTTAGACATTATTATTTTACCAATAAAGAATATAATTAAAAAAATTGAGAAACCTTTCTAGTACTTTTTACAGAACAAACACTTACTTAAAACCGTTGTATGTTAATGGAAATCCAAGTGCATTTATTTTTGTACTTTCGTATTATACGTCTCTATAAATAAAAATTAAAGTCTCTGACTAAATTATCATGCAGTAGTGAATTTTAACTCTTTTTATTACTGTTATCTTTCATATAACTTTATTGGATTATACGAAAAATATTCATAATAAATTGGCTATAATTTTTTAATATTTTTCATAATTTTCTAATATTATTTTAAAGTATGAGGAGCATTCTTCTTAGTAGAATTTAAATTTGAAGTCTTAACCACTTGTATGCGCAGAATCAATGATCATTTCATCTTTGTATGCGTCAGTATTTTCTCCTGTTAGCCATGTTAACCAAATAGGAGTTTTATCCCTTGGGATAGTAATAAGATAATTTAAAATTTTTTAATAGAATTTTGTAAATTTGAAAGCAATAGGAATTAATCACCTTTTAAACTTCGCGAAAAATATATGCAAGTGGTAGGTTCAATAGTATAACAGTGGAAAGCCGAAAATTAACATAAACTTTGCGGAAAAGATATGCAAGTGGTAGATTCAATAGTCTAGCTGTAGCAAAAAGTTTTCGAGATATTTTCCGATTTTTTTTCGGTGTTAATCTACATCAATGGCAGAATAAACTGCATATGCTATTATTTTTTTTTCGGCTTTTCACCATATTTTTTATAAAAATTAATCGCTTATGTGAACTAAAGTTTGTGCTTCTAAGTCGCTTCTTCAAACTATCGCCGTTATTTCTATTTCTTTTTCCTTCTGATCAGCACATTTCTGCAAAAAGTACCTTGAAAATGTTCATGTTCGTATACCCTATTCTCATTAAGAAAAACAACATGCCATCAGCATGATGTAGCAGTCAAAGAATCAAAGATTTATTTGCATCAACAAATATTAATTTTCCCCCATCGGCAATTCTTTCGATAACAATTCTATGACCTGGGCAACTTCATTAACTACGCTTCGGACATAATATGCAAAATGTATGATGTCTAGCCTTGAACTGTAACTCCCTTGTGGGAAAAGGGTTCAACGGGAATTGGAAGAAGAGCCCTTTAGCATCTTCTAATTGCGTAAACATATTCTTCTTTGATCGGAAGTGCGATAAAAACTATTGTTTGCGGCTACTAAATCAGTGTGTCACATGTGCAATCCTGTTTGCAGGTAAAGGAAACGGAAAATTGTGGGAGTTCATCCGTGACCTGCTTTTGGACCCTGTGACGAATCCAAGCTTGATTCGCTGGGAAAGACCCGAGGACGGGATCTTCAAGTTCGTGCAGTCGGACCGGGTAGCGAAAATGTGGGGGGATAGGAAGCAGAATCCCAGGATGACATACGAAAAACTCAGCAGAGCCATGAGGTTTGTATTCGCATTCTATCTTATAATTCTATCTTACTATCTTCTTCATTCTATATTGCCACCCATAATATTTGCATTCACTCTAAATCTAATAGATCGTCTTAAGGCTCTATCTTATAGATAACGTTTTAAGTAATAATTCTTGTCACTTTCTCTCTAAACCTTATAGATATAACCTATATGGCAGTGATTAATTTAGATTCAAATCTTTGATTTCAAAGCCTTAAAATACGGTGCTTTCTGTGAGCTAATACGTTCTCCACATTTCGCCTCAAAGAAAACTAAAAATTATATCTTGGAAAAATAATGTTAAAGATGTGGAAGAACTGAAAGGTTGGCATTTATTTTGCAGTTTTATTTTTATTTATTTGTTGCAGATATTTAAATCTGACGACTTATATTTTATGGTCCAGCGATATCATTTAAACAATTATGGTCTTATGACTCACTTTGCTTTTATGACAATAAGTTGTAGATCTTACAATTATATTGTACGAACATTTTAACTAATATTAAGTTATAAACATCAACTTAAAACGAATAAATAACGTAAAATAAAAAGAATTTAATAAATGTTTTCTTTATTGCAAAATAATTCGACTAATAAATTTTTACTAATGTTTTTCTTCCTGTTAATTAAATTCTTAGTTATCTTTAAATTAAATATTCCCTTTATGAAACTTCAGACTTATCAATATTTATAAATTCAGTTTATAAAAGAAACATGGTTTAAGCTGCTACCAATTGACTTACATAAATACTTTGGTGATAGGTAACTTTTGGACAAACAATTATATCGCCTCTATAACAACGGAAGTGTTCAAATAAATTATTATTTTTGATATCTAAAAAGACAATATAAAATTTGAATAGAATGAACATTACACAATTATATATATTTAAAAATTAAGTATTTCATTTAATAGTTTTATTTTTATTATGTGTATTTGAATAAAGGAAATGTCAAAAATTAAAATCCATCAAAAATAACCTTCCTTTGCATTTTAATGCTTTCTGTGAAAGAAAATATCATTGTTTAAGTAAGTATATTTCACTTTTTTATTAACCTTAATCGAGATACTTATGCAGGTGTACTGAAATGTACAGTGTACTAATGAAATATTTTGGTGGTTTTCCTCAGAACTTATTATAGCAGTGGAATTCTGTCGCCGGTTCCAAAGACAGAAGGTCTACCCAAAAAACTGATCTACAAATTCGGCCCCAAAGCGAGCGGGTGGCTCCGAAAACGTGCATGAACTTCATGCAACCTTATCATTCTGGAGAGCTTTATTTTGGTGATTGGTACTTCTTCTCTATCCTTTCATACTAATATTTTTTACCTTATCATTATTATTTACTGTACTATAATAACAATATGGTGTTGGTTTTTATTGCATGCTACTTTACTTTAAGATTATTATACCTTTTGATATCTTTTGGGTGTTATAACATTCTAACTAATTACTTGGTATAAGTTTCTTTAAGGGCCTTTAATTATCCTCTACATATGGTTAAGATCTCTCGCTTGCTGTCATCCTATTCTGGAATTCTTCTTGGATAAGTTATTAATTTTAATTTATAACGGATTGTGCTGGGATTGGTAAACGCTGGGATCATATATTAAGTTTTTTGGTTCTTTTCCGTTAGCCGGGCGGCTGCGAAAAATTTACAAAGAAATGTGACGAAATTCTAATTATTTAGCGATTTTTCCCTTTAAAATCACTGTATTTGATGGAATACTACATTATTTGGTGATTTTTCCTTTAAAAGCACTGTATTCGGTGGAATTCTACATTATTTGGCGATTTTTCCTTTAAAATCACTGTATTCGGTGGAATTCTACATTATTTGGTGATTTTTCCTTTAAAAACACTATATTCGGTATAATTCTACATTATTTGGAGATTTTTCCTTTAAAACCACTGAATTCGGTGGAATTCTACATTATTTAGTGATTTTACCTTCAAAATCACTGTATCCGTTGGAATTCTACATTATTTAGCGATTTTCCCTTTAAAATCTCTATATTCGGTTTAATTCTACATGATTTGGCGATTGTTTGCTGCTCCCCGGCTAACGGAAAAATATCGATTTTTTTAATAAAACGGTTTAAAAATTGTAACTTTAGTATTTACTTCATTCTAAAAGGGATCCTGTATTAGATTTTTTTTATGAAAGGGATTGAAAATTGTAACTTCATTCTAAAAAAATGAATTGCAGTTATGAATTGTTCGACGAAATCGCATACATGAATACTTGAGCGATTCAGTTGAAAATTTCCCTTTCTTAAAATATCTGTTTCGCTTCCGATTCTTCTTTTATTTTTTAAAAGTTTCTACTTCGTTTAATTTTATTTTATAAGACAAAAATAATATTTGATAAAGATTTTGTGAAATTTTGAAAAATAAAGTAAGTTTATTTCGGGCATAAAACCGTTTCTTTAAAAATATTACGAAATGGTTTCTCACTCCAAAAAAAAATTTAAACAGATTCCTTTATATAAAACAATATATTTAAATATAGAATGTTTAATGCTCAAAAATATTGCAAATTATTGCATTTATCATGATGAGAAAACAGAAAACTATTTCCAGAAAACTTCTTCATAGTGGTATTTTTATAAATAAAAAAATAAATTCTTTAAAAAGAAGTTTGTATATGGAATGCTAAGATTTTGTTAGGTTTTTTTAGATATAACTCTTATGAAAAGGAATAAGATGATTTTAAAAACCAAAAATAGTTATCAAATAAACAAATAACATAGAAATTCTATAAATAGAGATCTGTTTAATATAAAGTTAACATATAATTTGAGGAATCCATTTCTATTTTAATTGAAAAATCTTTTTCAATCACTAAATAGTATACATATTTCTGTGCTAAAATTTTAACCCTAAATCTATATACGTGAATTTGAGGAAATTAAAAGGATACAATATCCGCGCTTTCTAAATTAAGTAGCTGCTTTAAGAATCTGTTTACTAAATTATCATTAAGTGAATAAATGCAGGAAAGAAAGAAAAAAACGTCGAGTTATTCGAAAAAATTTAAATTTAATGGCAATAATAATGTTATTTCAAATATTTATAAAAGAACAATCAAGTGCTGTTAAAATTCTCCATGAAAGAATAAACAGATAATTCAAGGATATTATAAGATTATCAAATAAAGAGCACAATAAAATTTGGCGGAAAAACCAAACACCGCAATTAGCGAGACAGAAGACAGTATTCATGGTTATTTAGAAATTGTCCTTGACGGAAGATTTTCCAAATAGACCCAGATATAAATGAATTGAAATGCATTTTTCGAATTCTAAATTGAACTCAAGAATATATCTCAGATATAAATCAGTATTTGCAAAATTTTATTGTCTAATATCGATTATTCGTCAATTCATATTTCATTATCAAACCAATTTTCTGGATTTCTGTGTGTACGTCTTGCTATAAATTGGAATCTGGTATGAAATAAAAAAATAACATAAAATCTTTAAATTCTGTTGTCTATTCTTTACAAATATAAAAAATTTAAGTGGCATTTCTCTAAATCAACTTTATTGTAATGTATTTTATACGTTACAAGAAAGCTTATCCAACGAAAAGAATATAATTAGCCTAAATTTCGCTCGTAACTGTGTGAAAAGCGTTACTGCAAAATGTATTCGAAACAAGCAGTATGATTCATAACATTCTGATTGATTTGTATAAAATGATTTTAAAAAATTAACGTGCATAACTCATACACATTTATTCATTTCATTTCATTACTTCTTTAAAATTCTGTAACATTAAAAAAAATGAAACTTTTCAAAATTTGTTGCAAGTAAATTAATGTAAAAACTCATTTTCAAAAGTCCTACTCAAATAATTTTTTCGAATAGCCTTCAGTTGTTCCTCCTAAAATTTCCCGGTTATTCATAATGTTAATACAAATCAACGAATTGACATTCATTTAACGAACAACGAAGACTTGAACACGTACACCAATATTCTTTTTATTTATTTCAACTCTTTCACACATGTTATTCGAGACAATAGGCCAATGGAATTAGTAGGTGGCGCTCCTAACACTCCTGTGATTGACAGATGGTTTCCATAAATAAAACCAGTTGCTTGTTTTCTCTTGTAAGATTATCCAGACGCGATGGGATCATTACGTCATTGAAACATGACGTACACTCGGTCTTCTAGACAGATGGCTAAAAGGCTGCTGAAAAAGAGGGAGGGAGAATTAGAGATGACGGCTGCTGTTAATTCTGATATTTATAATACAGCTGCGTTTAATTCATACTTAAAACTTAATTTCAAGTTCAGTGTATTAGTTACGCAGCATTTACGCAATTAAATATTTTTTGGCGTTGAGAAAGTGAAAAATTTACTTATTGTTGCCATTCAGTCAAATATAAACTTTATCATCAAAAATCTCTAAACTTCAGGATCAAATAACTCTTGAATAGTGCCATGTGCAATGGTATTCTGTAAAGAAAGTCGTACATATAATTAATGCTCTATTTATAATAAGGTTTGATTTATTTTCTAGGAATAATCTATTTTGTCTATTTAATCGGTAAAATATGGTATGTTTTTTAAATAAAGTAAAATCTTATGTAGTGATTTGGTAAGGATTTAGATGAGCTGTTCGCCATAAAATTGCATGTGTGTGGATATTTATAATATGAATCTAGCGTATTAATGCAATTTATATTAATACACGAAGTTTAAATTATATTAGTTTATAAGAATATTTAGTTGATATTAATTTTTATGATTAATATGCTTGGTTTTGACTCCAAAATCTGATAGCAAAATGAAATCCTACATTTTTAATCTAATTTTTTTAAACAAAAAGACAAATTCTTTTTATAGAAATGTCATTAATCAATTGATCATCGTGATATCCTTTGAAATAAATACCAAATAATGCAGAAAGTTAAATTGTATAGTTTTAATTTAAATATCAATTACTATTTCCGCTATTGGACATGGAAATGTAGTTAGAGTGTCAGTAAAAACACAACATGAATATCTTTAACTTTATTTTTAGACAAAGGAAACGAAGTATTCGCGAATTAATTTAATTTGTAAAAGCTAAATGTTGAAAAAAATTCCTTTTGCTTATTATTAATTTAAAAATAGGTGAAAATGTTCAATATCACAAAGGCAGATACACAATACAATTTTGTGAAATTTTAATACGATAGTTGATATAATAGTTGAAATCAGTTGAGACATACGACATTTTGATAACGTACAGCAGTTTGAAAGTAAATGTAATTGAAACAACGCTAACTATGCAAATATTTTGAATCAGTGTTTTTCTTTCCCCAAACTGACTTCGGACATTTTGATGTAGCAATAACGTCAGGAGAAAAGCAGTCGAGAAAGTATCAATGGAAGCTCTAAGTTCAATTGATATTTTCTAATACTGGTCAATGTGAAAAATGTCTACTATGGTTTTAAATAATCAATAATTTACAACTTTTCGATGTATTATTGTAAAGGCGTACGCTATAACAACAAGGAGTAAGTATCCTGTAATCTAGGGGGGAAATATTAATTATTAAAATCGGACAAAAGTCTTTTTTTATATATGGGGTAAAGGATGATGGTCTTAAAAAATTGTTGAAATTGTAACCCTGGTACAAAATAATCGTTTCAATAATAATTATTTTAAAATTTAATAGAAAGAGATAATACTGCATTCTGAGTTCTAAAAGTAAAAAGATTAAAACCATTGCAGCTCTTAGAAAGCAGCTTATTTTCGTTGATTCAGTGTGAATAAATTCATAAAAGTTAATTTGATACTTTTAAACTGATTGATTTTTTTGCAAGCTAACTTCTATACAGTTAGTTTGGTGAAATAAAATTCCAATCAATTTCATTTTTTTAAAAAAACATAAAATTTATACTTATATAAAATCATTAACTTTTTGATAGAATTCTTGACTAAATTTAAAAAAAAGAATTTGCATCACATATTTGTAATTTTTTAAATAATATAGCTTGTTAAACCTTACTTTTTGAAGAAATTGAAATTCATTTTCATTTATAAAGTAGTTGTTATACGGAATTAATTTATAAAGTAGTTGTTATGCGGAAGGGTTATTTATTTATCGTCAGAATCGGCGTTTATAACGGAAGTTACTTGCTGATGAATATTTAAAATCCCATCATAATTTTAGAACTTATGATATTGCAACGAAGATTTATTGACAATTCTAAACGAGTTCAATTATTCACAGTTTGAAATATTAATCAGTATGCTTTTACATTTTAAATAAATATTTTGCATTTATAACATACTTTTCGAATTTACTAAACATGTTTAACTTTCTTTTGAATGAAAGCAAAAAAAAAAAATTGAGTGGTTCAAACAATTATAATCCTTATTTTCATTTAAACTTTTAAAAAATGATCTTCCATGGTAAAAATAATATTTTTAAAAAATTCTGAGAAGTTGGAGTACATTTTCCGTATCTCATTTCTTTTCAATTTTTTTTCTAATTTTTCTTTATATCATTTTTATTTCTTTGCTTATTTTTACATTAGTAAAAAATATTTCTTAGGTTAAATGAATGTATTTTATCACGTACAAACATTTTATAAATTGTGGCAACTATTGATAAATTGATGCTGATGAGGTTTTTTTTTCTTTTTTGCGTAGTTGAGTTATTAACCTAACTTGGAAAAATCCTTTTAATTGCATAAATATTTAGTTTAAAAACTTTAAATTTTAAAATAAATATCTATAATTTTTAATTCCTATAAATTATGTGTTGTAATAACATTTCTAGAAAAAAAGATAAATATTCTGTTTACTTTGCATACGTTATACAAGTTTACATCGCATTGAATTTCTCATTATTTCACATTTGAATCAACTTTATTTATAATTTCTTTGCTATTTAATATTTATATTTCGTAAATTATTATTTTATTATGACTTTATTCTATCTTATAGTTGTATGATTCCAACTGTGTTGTAACTAATTCACGCCGAAATTTAAAATATTGCATTATAAAAAATATCTCTCTTTGTTTTCTTATCACTTTTTATGATTGAGAAATCTGATATTTTCCCACTGAACAAAGAAGGTTACGTTAGTTTATGATTTGATATCACAAATTACGGAGCAAATTTATAGAAAATTTCACATTTATTTTTATGATAAAATAAAAACGTGTTTTATCGAAAAATGATAAAATATTAACTGTAAATGATACGACGATCAGAAAATTAGGATTCTATTATGTTTATTTTAAAAGAATAACTCGCTAAAGCACGTCGATTATTTGTAAAGTTTGCATCAGGTTGTTGTTTTCGAATTAACCAATCTATTCTAGAACAATAAAAAGAAATATCTACATTTGCAGGCATATTATGGAATTAGATTTTTTTAAATCTAATTCCATAATATGCCTGCAAATATGGAATTAGATAAAACTCCATATTTGCAGGCATATTATGGCATATTATTTCTTAATTTGTTATTGATGTTGCATGACATTCTTCAATAGTAAAGTTATGAAATAAATCTATATGCGAAATCACATCCATGATTGAATCAGGGTATTTAGATATATGCCTCATTTAGAAATCCTCATTTATATATTCTAAAATTCACTTGATGAAATGACACAAAAACTCGTTACTATGGCAACAGTGAACAGGTGCGTGCCATAATTATATGTTCGATGGATGGAATGTTTTTTATATTAACATCCAATTATTACATGCTATTTTTTAGATTCTATAAATAATTTCGTTGGCTACCAGCAAAGTAAAAACTCACTAAATGGTATCAATCACATTTTGTTCTATATCTGAATGAATACAATCTTCCTCGTCGTATTTTCCAAAAATATTTACATGCACTAATTACTCGAAATAAGAGATTTATGAATTACTCTATGTCATAAATGTTTTGAATAGTAACTTAATTCAGGTGATATATTGCAAAAAATTAAGCATTGAAAAAAGGACAAAAAAAAAGTCTTCGGTCATTTCTATAGTAACTGATATTATGTACGGAAAAAAATGAGAAAGAATATAGGAGGATTAAAGCATTGAATAATGTAAAAATGTTGAAAGTGAATATAAAGGAATTAATCTCTTTTAATTCCTTTGTGACTCAATCTTCTTCTTCGTATTCCTCAAAAATATTGTTTCATTAATAGAAACAATAGATCAATGAACTGTCTAGTCGTTTTAAATGCGTTAAATAGTAATACATTTATGATTAACGTCCTAAGTTCGAATGATATCATATTGTAAATATTAAGCATTGAAAGAGAGGGGCAAAAGATTAATTGTTCAATAATTTTTTGTCATAATTGTTATTACACACAAAGAAAAATGAAAGAGTGTTAGAGGAATAAATTACTGACTAATGTGAAAAATACCGAAAAGGATATAAAGGAATTGTTCTTTTATAAATCTTTTATGATATATTTTAATCATCTTAAAATCCGGAATAAATTTCCTTTACATGCCCCTATAAATTTTTTTTTAAAAAAAGGTCTAATAATCCCTAGGTTTGTCGATTTTTAAATTACTTTTGTCTGAATGCAGTTAAGTAACCAGGAAAAAAAGATCATTATGTGGATTTCTAGTTCACTGCTTTAAATTTTATCTTAATGTGAATTGAAATTTTTTAAATTAACCTTAAATACTGATACTGATACTGATAATGGAATAATTAATCTACTGATAATGGAATAATTAATTAAAAGAAAAGCAGTAGATATTAACTGTATTGTTTTATAAAAACAATGATATGGTTAAACCCTGATTATTTGGATTAATTGGGATCAGTCCTGATAAAAAATAAAACAATGATACAATTTTTATTGTTTTTGTGTAGTCATACATTATAATTAATTACTCGAATAAATTATGATTCGGAAGTTTTGAAAATTGAAGTAAATAAAAATTATTTGTTTTAAGTAAAAAAAATTATTTATAGCAAGTTAATTTAATAATAGCAAAAGCAGTGCAATCTGCATTTTTTTATAGTTGACATTCTATAATTAAAATTCACTTCTTGAATATATTAAACTCGATTATCTGTGTGGTAAGATTTGTTTCTTGTATTTTTTTTCTTTCAAATTGATTCGAGCAGTTAAAATTCTTTAACACATTCGCTGCCACCAAAATTTATATATCCATCCTCAGAAGCCGAATGTAAAAAAAGTGTTTTAACGATTAAAAACATTCCTACTATTTTAATAGTAAAGCCAGAAAAAAAGAAAAACCTTTTATTTTCGTGTTTAGTAAAAATAATGCTTCACTAACGTGCCACAAAAACCTCATCGTTCAACCTCCAAATCCAAACTAAAACTAAAGCAGTTTACTTATACTCGATTGTCGCCCCAGAGCGTCACCGGCATGGGAGGTAGTGCCATGCTGACGCGCCAGCGCGTCAGTGGCAGCGAATGTGTTAACATTTGAAAATGTGCGCATTTGAATTTGTTCTTAATAGCGTGACTGTATTTTTTTTTAATTTTGATGAACCATGCTATAATTTTGAATTTTTCTTATTGTGTAAATATTTTAATGTTTCATGAAATGATAGATTGATTATGTGACTCCGTTTTAAAAATATTATTTTTTCACCAGATATTACTATAAGAGCCAAGTGCTTTTGCCCGTCTTTGGCAGGAGGTTGGTTTACAAGTTTGGCCCCAACGCAACTGGTTGGAGGCATGGTCCAGGCTGCCACTGAGCGACTTCTGGTGTACAGTCATTTAACTTTCAACACCCCACATCTGTCGTGCACATCCCTAGATTGGAACTGCAGAAGTTGCTCATTTCATACTTTTTAAGTACATAAAAATCTATCTCCATAAACATTGATATGTATCAAAAAAAGATTGAAGCTTCCACCAAGTGAGGAAATGTCCGTACAAGAGGATCGATAAAACTGGAGGATTTCGATTTCAGATATTATCTCCAAGAACAATGATCTCCGCTTGATCCTTGTTTAGAAAGCGTTGTCCACAAATATATTTTTTCGTTATTTTGTATTGTTTTTAACAACTGAGAAAGATTATTTTTGTTTTTGCTTTGCGAATTTTTATTGATGTATGTGTTGCAATTGGTGTTATACGTTTTTCATATAACTTTTCAATCACTTTGTGTGTGCAAAGTATGTGTTACTATTATTGTAATTTCAATTTTATGTGATTTTTTTAGACAATTTCTGAAATATCTTGCATGCTTAAAAAAGGATTAGAATGTATAATTTTTATTGGAGAAATTAATTACAGAAAAAATTGAAAATCAATATTTGAAATCTATTATAATTATATAATGAAATTTGTATCGCAAAATATAATATTATTGCATTGTTTTTCTAAGAATTTTCATTTAAAAATCAAAATTAATATTATATTTCAGATTGTCTAGTTTAATTTAAAAGTATTTAATCATTATTATTGTTTTCTTTAACAAATTTGCGTGATTGTCTCAAACTTATCATTGTTAAGACTATATATTTTATATATATGTTTCATTTGGAAAAACTCAATTAATAACATCGAACATGCTTCTAACGATGAATGTAAAAATCTGACAATCAAGTCATGATAAAAAAGATATATGTTTTCATATAAATGTTTGTATTTTATGTCCTGTAAGTGTTGTACCTTTAGATTATTTTGTAAAAAGTTACATTATATGTAATAATGATATATAAGTATATATTCTTTAAAGGTATTATGAGCAAAGATTATATGATATCAGCTGCTGTAAAATAGCAGGGTTACATAGCTTCATTCATAAAGATTTTATTTTCTGTGTACCAGTTAATTCATGTAAATATATATTTTAAAGAGTTTTATATGAAATAAATTTTAACTTAGAGTTTAATATTTAAAAGCTTTTATATGAAATCATTTATATATGTATATGAATATTTTTATGGCCTAAAAATAGCCATTTCTAGAAAGGTGATTGAATAATAAATCAAAATATTTTGTGATACTAATTATAAATATTAATTATTTTGTATAGTAATTACATATTTCAAATTAATTGAAATTAAATATTTTATGAAGCTTCAAATATATTTTCTTGGGGCCATTATAGAGGCTGTTATCTGAATGATTTGTGATAGCTAATTTGAAATAATGTTGATTGTGTATCAGTTGAAAATATATTCTAATTTCAAAATCTGTTTACCACATTCTTCAAAAGTCCAACATATTAAAAAGAAATCTTCAAATCATTTCATGTACAAATATCTGATCAGAAATAAATATAGTCTATGTGGTTCATTATTTTGAGTAGTTTTTTTTTGTTTTTGTTTTATAAACCATGTGTGTTGTGAGTTTTGAAAACAATATTAAGCATTAATATTCTTTTTCTGCTTTTTTATGAATTTCTTTCATCAAAAATATTTTTCTAAATTTGCTAATTCTGCTTCATTTTTTTATTTACTTATATTAAATCAAAAATAATTTCTGGTGAAATTTTTATTTCTTTGTCAATGTGCAATAAAATGTTTCTTCAAAGTATTATATCATTTCTTGTTAATAATGTTATCAATTTTGCTCTATTTTATTTTGTGTTTTTCTTCATGTATTGACTTGAAATAAAGATAAAATCTTTATTTTCGATAAGAAAAAAAATACCATACATTTTTTTTCTTATTAACTTTCGTATGGACTAAAACAATCTTTTTCAATAAAAAGGAAATTTCTTAAGTCTATTTTTTTAACTTAATTTCCTTCTTCCAAATTTGGCTTTCATGCATTCTTATTCCATTTCTGTAGAATTGTGGCATTGTTAAAAAAAATTATACCATTTTCCTCCTATTATTTTGATCATTTATTTTCGGAAACAAAACACACTCTTTTTTCAAGTTAATTAAATTGTGTATATAAATTTCAAAATGCATATGTATTATTTTCGTAGATATATTTATAGTATAAACATATCAAAATGTTCAATCAAAAGTTTTTATTAAAAAGTTTTATATTATGTGTTGATTCTTTTTAGTTTATTTTATCGATGAGTTGCCTTTTTAGTCCGTGAGTAGTTGTTATGTTATAAAACTAAACACTTCTCTATGACTTAAATTAGAAATATTTAGAATCTTTTTATCTAAAAATATATTCAGAATGCACATCAGTTATTTATCTTTAAAAGATAGGAACAATTTATTTAATTTAAAATATTGTTGAATATAATTTTTTAAATCTTGTAAATATGAAGTCTAATTGTTCTTCCAAGATAAATATTATGTTTTCATACATTAATAAATTATTTATATAATTATTTTTATTAAATGGAAAGTATTACTAATGCTTGAAATGTATCCAAAAATATTGGATTATTTCAGTTTTATTATATTGTTATACAATTTATATTTTTTAATTCAAAAAATTAAAAACGCTAGCTTTAGTTGAATTTTTATGAAGTACAAATTAAATCTTTTTTCTAAGATAATTTTAAAACATTAAAAATTGGTATTTTAGATTTTTAGTTCATTTGTTTCTTAAAAATTTATTTCAACGACTGTTTTCATTTATGTATTTAAAGATAAAAAACTAAGAGATTTTTGTTAGTCCATTTCTACTCACACCACTTCGTTATTATTTCAAGGCTTGAAATTATTAATTTTAAGTTTGAAATACTTCGTTGTAAAGACAATTTTTCATTTGTATATAAGATTTCATAAGTGCCTTTTCTGTATTTTAAATGCTATTATATCTTACTATATAAATAAAATCAGTATATTCATATTAAGTGTCTTGTTATTTTCTATAAACAAATGTACACTGTTTCATATGAATAAGTAAACTCATATATTTTCATATAGTCCTCAAATATGGATTTTTTTCAACTTCATTTTTCAAATAAGCTACCATATTTAATTCTTTCTGAGCTTTCAATTTTTTTATGGCACAATGCATGATTATTTATAGATTTTAATTCAGTGTATTAAAAAAAATATTAAATGAATCAGTCTCAATTGGTGGGGCAATTAAATCAATTGTAATAACCAAAACATTAATTAGACTTTATTTTTATTTAATAATTAAGTGGGCCTTTATGAAACTTTTACACGCTGATTTATGCATTTTCTTTTAAAGTTTTTAGTAATGTACAAATAATTGTTTGGTTTAAAACAGTTTTTTTTTTCAATAATTATCTATACATGCATCTAAATGTCGTCTGATATAAAATTTTCTTTCTCTTAAAAAATGATGTTTTTTATTGAAATGTAGGCGAACAGCTGTTTTCGTTCTTTTGGAAGATAAGTGTAATCCATTGTTAAAACTTTGAAATCAACACTTCCAAAAATAAAGCAATAATATAGGAAAAGCATGAAAAAATGTGCAAGGAAACTTCTTTGAATAGTGTTTTTTCACATAATTAATTTTTCATGATTATTAAATATAAAATAATAAATTGACTCAAAAAATTGTGATCCAAAATAGACATCACATGATACGTTCAGTAAAATGGTAGATTTATGCCAACTATCTATATTTTTTAATTATTGTTCGTCAATACCATGTGCAAACTTTATCGATGATCGTCATTTTTATGTTGGAAGGGGAGGAGAAATATAAGATCTGCAATGGAGATTATAAGAGAAAGGTTTGGTGAGATCACTTCTCAGGTTTTAGAAAAGTATTTGTACGTTCGAATTGAAACTAATCATGTTCATTCTACAACAGTTTGTAAGTTGGCTTCAAAACTTTTAATTCTAGTCTTTTATTTAATGAAATATAAGTTTAAAGAGATTTTTTCGCGTAACTAAGTAGATGCAAATGTATCAAAACACAAAAACATGCTTTGAGAAATAAGATAATGTAGTTCACAGATTAAGAATAAAAATCCCTCAAAAATAATTGTGTGTAATGCATGTATGTGCATGAATCAGTCGAAGTATTAAAAACTTTTAAGTAATTGAATTATAATTTCTTATCTTCGAGTAAGAAATGTCATTAGCACAAATATACTAACTATATATTGCTCTTATTGTTGATGTTGCATTTGGTACTTTATAAGCCCTCTGACAGACCTGTTAGCGTTTTAAAAAGAGTGACCATCTCTTGTTTTTTCAGTAGCGCCAACTATCACCAAGACTACGACTTGGATATTTAATTCGTCACATTCGCTTGCACAACCCCTTTTTACAGGGGGACACAATCACACACTTTGCGAATAGAATACAGTTGAAGAAAACCATATTGAACCGTATGAAAAACCATATGGTTTTGATTGATGGGTAAAGACAACAATCAAAATATTGATTTCTTCTAGTTTACTTTAGTTAAAGGCCTTTGCTATGTCCTAATGATTAATTAATATTTCGTTCTAAAATGTTTAATGATATTTCCAATTTTTTAAGGAACCGTAACATTAAAAAAAGGATTGAACGTTCTGATTAAAAACCAGGCTGATAAATTAAAATAAACACAATTTTACAGTTTAATAATCGTTCTACTGAAGTACTAACTTTTCAGAACGTATTTAAAAAATACCTTTTGTAATTTTGAATAGTATAGGATATCATCTTCTGGACTATTTGTCAAAAGCATGCCATCTTCTGGACTATATCGAGTTAGTTAGTTTCAGCAAATGCAGTAGAAGCATTTATTGCCCATATCGCGTTTGTTTCTGCAAATGCAGTTGAAGCATTTGTTGTCTACTTTGCGTTTGTTGCTATCGAAGCAACTGCTGCTCCAACTAACATTCCAGCATTTGTAGTTTATTATTTTAGCGTATCTTATTTTTTCTATGAGAATTGTGCATTAGTATTGTTTCTGTTTATATTAAAAGAGAAAATTTTGTTTTAATAAAATATATTATTGATTTGAAATCCTCAATGCAAACGAAAAAATAAATATTGCTTTTTTCAGTAAAAAACATAAGTCTTTTTACATTATTTTTTTATAAAAGCTATTTTTATCCCCACTGGGCCTTCAGAAGCAGGAAAAGCGCATTTGCACAGGAAATTACTAACCTTGTTATTATTTTTATGGTAGGGTGTCTGAGTACTCAAAAGATACCAAATCTAATATCATCTTAAGATTTTGATATGTTAATTCTAAGGATTGTTTTTTAGTGTAAAGCATAAATGACTCTGCATAATCTGTTTTGGAAGTAAATTAATTGCTTATATTCTTTTTTGAATTATTTTGATTAATATTAATCTTTTATATGAATATATTATAAAGATTACAAATACAAAATTCGATAATATTCTGATACATTAAATAAATCTTTTACTAAGGAGTAATTTATAGGAAAATATATTGCTGAAATAGCCATAAGTTCTTCCCCTTTTATTTCGGATCTGCGATTTACCAATTAATTTGATTCTGGCTTGTACATATTTCTGTGGATATTTCTCTTTTTTAGATCCGGAAATTTTTCTATAAGAAAGCATAATTTCATTTTTATGATAAAAAATTATATATATAACTAAATATGTGAAAGCAATCGAATTTAATTTAATTTTTTTATCTTTAATTTAGAAGAAATAAATTGAATCAACTGATAAATAGAACTGAGCCTATCTAGTGATTTAGATAAAAATAAAATGAAGACAGTGGATAAGTGAAATAAAGAGGCATGATTGAAAAGTGGAATATATATTTATTGAACAAGAAAATTACAAATTGTTTGCCAGTGTCCAGGCTCAGAAGTAGCGTGTCTTCCTCTTGATCTGGGGTTCTGGGTTAGAGTCCCGGTTAGGGCATAGTCGTTCTTCTGTGTGCTACCTGTGAAGTGTGTGAATGTGAACCCCTGTAAAAAGAGGCTGTACAAGCGAACGTGGTCGGTTAGTAGCTAAGTCATGCTCTTGGCTCTAGTTAACGCTACTTGAAAAACAAGAGACGCTCATTCGGCTTAAAATTGCTGAAAGCAGTCACCGCTCTTGTCCATGGTAAGTGCCATGTCTAACAGCAGCAACAACAAATTGTTTTACGAATTTTACTAACATATTAGTTTTATTTACAGTTTTCCTCTATTATTATCATCATTTGATAAGGAATAGTGTCCATACGAGATAAAATTTCCATTTTCCAATATAAATTTTTTATTATAAAAAGAACATAGAGATTTTTTATTCCCAACATTAATACTGATTTCATGGTTTCGACTTAAAATCTAATGTTCATAATATCTTTCATTTGACATATTTTTTAAAATACTCACTTAAATATCATGATTAATTTTTTAACCTCAGATCATTCCATTCCTTTAACAGTCTTTTTGCAATTGTCACCGAAAATATAAGAATACCTCTTTTGGTTTGAAACTTCCAAATTCCTTAATCGGCATACCTTTTGTTTCATCTTTAAAGGAATCTAGTTTTCTTCTAGAAATCTAGTAAATTTATTTTCGTTAAATTTATTATGTAGTTCATGGTTTTTATCACAGAAAAATCAAAAATTGGAAGTAATTTAATTTCTAGATCCTTATAAATATCCTCACATTTAATTTCTAATGTGAATGAATCTGTTTCCATTTTTAATAAGGTAACCTTTCTACAATTGTGCCCTTTAAATACTTCATAATATAATTTTAACATGTAAAGTTTAGACAGTTCTAAAACTATTAATCCTATGTAAATTCACTTATTTAAAGATTTTATAACCCAAAACACAGTTTTCTTTTGTTATGGAAAAATACTTCAAATAAGAGCTAACTAATTGGTTTATACATTCGTGTTTAGTTACACCTGTTTTGACATCTATTTGTTTTCTTAACGTTCATGCAACTATGACCGAAAAAAGCTATCCATTATTAATCTGAAAAAAAGATTTATCAAATTCATTTTTAGATTCTTTTCTTTTCGATCTATTAAATTATATTCATGATTTTAGTCAATTCCGTAGTCGGAAAGATACGATTCGGTGATTTTCTTAGCTTTAATCCTTGCTTTATATAAAATTGTAAATTTATGTAATGAATTACATAATTCAGCTTATTAAATGAATTAGATGTTATCTTTTAGTTTTATGATTAAACTTAAAATTATTCTTTTCTTATGCTTGCTTTTTATATGGGGATACAATTTCATAAGATATATTTGAGTGTTCAATGGTTAGGGGAAAATCATCATGAATGTTTTGCAAATTTTTTGGATAATGTAAGTTAACTTCCATAATATATTCAAGGTAGGATGAATGAGCATTATATCTAGTTTATCGGTTTCTTCAGGATTTAAACATTGCAAATCAGAAAATGGTAGATTGGCAGTCATTGAAAAAACCGTATAAGTTATTAACATCAACTGAAATAATATATTTATGAGGTTGGTTATGATTATAAATTTTTGGAATGGGATTTTTCTTCAATTGTTTCTCTGTAGTTCCGAGTATTTTATACAGAGAGCTCTGTTACAGAATCAACAAACTTCGAAAGATGTTAGTAAACATCAGAAAGAACAAAAAATTGCACTAAGATAGGATATTCCATGCCATGTCTACAGTCTAAAAATGGCAAAAACTGCTACAGGAAGCGAATTAATAATTTCAAGAATTTTTATTTTGTTAATTATCACAAGAGCTGTTTGCATTGGCGGTGAGTAACATCTTGGTAGAATCTACAAAGACTTAAAAAGGGTTTCCAAATTTGTATTCAAACCATAGTGACAATAATCAGAACTATTAGATTGTAGCGATTGAAGGTTGTTCGTACGAACCCACGACGCTAGTGCCAGCAGCTGAGTGACATGACCACTATACCAAAAAGGCGAATTCGGTATCGTCGATGTTATCTGACTTATAAGGTTAACGCTACAGTACACCCCTACCAGAGAGTCGACAAAGAAGCGAGCGATTTTTGTATTGTGCCAAGCGTTATGACGAGTTGCTGCCTGCTCGTCAAGTGAGTCTGACGATTTTGCTGCTAGTAGATGACGTCATGACTGTTGCGGAAGGTTTTGCAGTCAAGGTCACCAATGTAGCCATTGAAGGTTGCGGTACGAACCCACGACGCTAGTGCTAGTAGCCGAGTAACATAACCACTGTACCAAAAAGTGGACTTCGGTACTGTAGATTTATTTGGCTTATAAGGCTAACCCTACAGTACTCCCCCACCAGTGAGTCGGCGAAGAAGCGAACGATTTTTATATTGCGCCAAGCGTTATGACGAGTTGCTGTTTGCTCGTCAAGTGAGTCTGACTATTTTTTTGAATGGTTTCGTCAAGTGAGTCTGACGATTTTGCTGCGAGTAGATGGCGCCATGACTGTTTCGGAAGGTTGAGTTGTCAAGGTCACTAATGTTGCGATTGAAGGTTGTGGTACAAGCCCACGACGCTAGAGTGCCAGGAACATAACCACTATACCAAAAAGTCGACTTCGGTATCGTAGATGTTATCTGGTTTATAATACTAAACGCTACAAGATACTCAGTTGAGCTAACAGACTTGACATAAATGAGTGGTTTAACCTGTCCCAATAGAGAAAAACCAAAAGGTTTGTCACATCGTATTTAGCACATGGTGCGATTTACTGGTTACACTGACCTGGCAATTTCAAAATGTGGCAGCTAGTATTCTACCAATGAAGAATCCTATAATATAATAATAAATTTAGTTTAGAAGTTTATATTATATTTTTATTATATAAACTGAATATTCTTATTGATCAGAAATGATTAAAATTCTTAAATGTGAATGCCTAAAATATTTATTGCATGTTGTGTAGAATTTAGCACATAGCACAATTTACGAGTAGCATGCTGACTTATGAACAATACCATAGTATGGCAATAATTTAAAGTTAGAAGCTTTTATAATATTGTTATTATCTAAATCAAATATCAACATTGATCAGAAGTGCTTAAAAGTTTATTAATATAAAGACATTAATGCTTCTTTGTTTAATATTGTTATACTTTGCTTTCTTCACACACTGAGTGAGAATTTTCAAGGAGATCTCATTCTGAATGAAATAATTGGTAAGATTTACACGAATTAGAATTTTAACGCTATGTCTTTAAGTACAAGAAAGTCTAAAACTCTGAAATCCAGGTTTTAATGAAATCAATTATATGAATATAAAATAAAAAGTATGCAATATTTTCCTGTTTTGTTATTTGTTTAAAACGTTGTAAATTTGCAACATAACATTTGCATTTCAGGGAGATCTCATTCTGAATAAAATAATTGGTTAGATTTACATGACTTAGAATTTTAACACTATGTCTTTAAGCACAAGAATGCTTAAAACTCTGAAATCCGACTTTTAATGAAATCAATTACATGAATATAAAATAAAAAGTTTGCAATATTTTCCTGTTTTGTTATTTGTTTGATACGCAGGAAATTCGCAACATACTCTTTCAACTAAAGAAAATTATTCATTGGTCTACCTTATTGCATAAGTTGTAAAAACTTCAGGTAAATACCAATCGTTCTTTGAAACTGATATTTGTTTGTTTTTTCCTTTAATTTCTTTTTCTAGTTCTAACTCTCCATTACATAATCTAATGATTACGTATAAGAAGTTTCAATAATGATTCCAAATACAACATTTTGGAGTAGTTATGTATGATTTAAAGCTATTTAAATAAAAAAAAAGATTTGTAAAGTGCGTAATACCAAGACTGTAATATATTCACGTGATTTCCACTGACAAGAAAGAGTCTAGAGAAGAAAAGAATATAATTATATAAGTGAAAATATAATTATATAAGACGTCTATGTTATGCAATGTATGTGCTTCAATTATAAGCTATGAAGTATCATTAACTTATAAACTTTTATCTTTAATATATGCACCATGGACACTGGAAAGTTGTAAATTCAATTTTGATAGTATTTTTTCTATTTTATAAATTTTTTTAGTTTCTGACCTTAATCTTTAATCGTTAATATAAAATCTTATAACACGAACCGAGAAATTTGTTGTTGCTTTAATTTGTGTTTACAAAATCATTTATTGTATTGATAAAGACATTGAAAATAATGTTTTTACTTTGATGAAGGAGACAAAATGATTTTATGCTTAATGCTATAACTGAACTTCCCTCTTTTTTCCTTCTTGAGTCAAATTTATATTACAAAGAAGTTGTACAGCATAAGTAATATTTATTTTCTTGATTGCATATAGCTTGTGTCCAAATTAAGTTTTAAAATATTAAAAATATCACAGAAATATTAAAATTATTTACATTTTTGCTCAGAATAATAAATTAGTTAACTAGAAAAATTCCGATGTCCATGTGTTTTTCAAATAAAATGGCAAAAAATAATTCTTATAAGTTATGCGCATCATAATAGTATAAAATTTCCGATGAAAATAGAATATGAATACCAGATGAAACTTAATTTTGGTTTAAATATTATCAGCATTG
>JAOUZG010001186.1:2553359-2567224 GCA_026289955.1 Argiope argentata
ATCTTTTAATCTAATATAAATTTAAATTGTTTATTTTTATCTTAACTATTTTTATTTTATCTTTTTTTTAATTTTTATCTTAATTCTTTTTATCCTAAATTTATCTTCAGTTCTTTTACAATTTTTTTTTATTTCCTGCCTCAAATCCCAATTTGTTATTTAATTAACTCTACTATGTTTTCTAAGGAATGGTGGTTATGTAGTTTCTGCGATGCAAACGAAGGGATAGATATCCCTATCGCATATTTCATTCCTTCTAAAATTACCTAAGATTTCCCTTCCTGAATCAACAAGTATCAAAGAAATCCCTATAAGAATATCTGTCATCTTGAAATTCCAACATCGAGACTTTGAAGAATAGCCATGCTTTAAATATTAAAATTATTCCTGTCCAATTATTCCTGTATTCCTGTTTTGGAATTGTGCCTCTTTGTGGAAAAGATATTTCGAATACAATTCTACAAAATCTACAAATATAGATTAAATTATGACTTAAGGTTTCATTAGAATATTTTTAGATTTCTATTCAATTTTAGTTCCAATTCGTTAACAAATTGATTATTTACTCAAAAAATTATCAAGATTTTATTACTAATTTTAGTGTCCAACATTTGAGAGTTTACTTATTAGCACTTAATTTTAGGTACATATTTGTAGGATAACTCAACAATGGAAGAAGCTAAATAAACGACGTTTTGAGCATTTTGCTTTGTTATTCAAATTTCAAAAAAATTTCAAATTTTTTCCCACATTTTTAAAAAAATTTCTAATCTCTGAAATTAAACACAAAATTCTTACCGAATATAATCCAGAAAATATTTCTAAACTAAAAGGAATAAAGAAGAAAAAGCGAAAACCAATTTAGATAAAAGTGATTTCAGGATTTTGTGATCTTGGAAAATATTTTTTTTTTATCGTCGGTATAAATTAGTTGAATTTTGACAATTTCATTAGTATTTATTTAAAAGAAATTTTTCAAAACTATTAAACATTTATATTTTGAAGAAAAAAACAAATAGAAGAAATAGAGATTGTAATAATCTTAATTTTCATAATAGTAATTTTTTAACCGTTGAGGTCTGTATTTATAAATAATTCAAAATGAGTCATTTAAATTGTAAAAATTATTTAATAGAACCGCAATGAAAATTTTCTCCAAAAAAGAAAGTTATTCTTCCATTTACATTTTGAAAGTTTCCTTTCAGATTTAAGCTATTATTTGTCTAATATTTATTTCGAAAAATCTAGACATTAATTGAATCGAGGGTAATTATCGTTATTTTAATTGAGTTTTCCTGACAGATACTCACTTTCAATCGCTAATTTAAGATCTTTTAAGAATATGACAAGGCCATTGGTATTTACCGAAACCATTATTGATATCTTTAGATTTATAATGAATTGACAAAAAGCATTTTCTTTTAATTAACAGTCTTCGATTCGTATGATTATAAAATATAATGGAATAAGTGCTTTTTATCAATTTTCAACTGATTCAATCACATGAAAAGTATTTTTTGAAATTTATTTATATGTAATTACTAAATAAAGTATGACTTTAGTTTGAAAAAAGGCTATTTACAGAGCATGTGTAGTTAAACCTGTCTATTTACTTGTGCAGGCAATTTTGATAGTGACACGTCCTCTAGTGTGTGTTCCAGTTTTATCTGTCTTTATACAAATCAGGTTAATAATAAATTGTTCTTCTTTTCTATTAAGACAGCCAAAGATTTTTGAAATGTGATGGATTTTTGCATATTTTGTACTGGAGCATAGAATCTATTGTAATTTGACAACATTTAATTCCTATAATACAGCCTAATTTGAAAAAAAAAAACTATTTTAACGATTTTTCAATCGACATTTAAAATAAATGTTTTTTAAAAATTAAAATCTGGGGGTCAACGCAAAAACTAGAAATATATAAGGCGCATTGATAGAAAAATTTAAAATAAATTTTAAACGTCATCAGGTTTATAACTCATTTTAAATTTTATACTGCAATTTGGAATTTATTACTGATACGGAACTCATAGCGGCTTTAAATCTCACTCTCATTGTTTTTTGAACTTCACAAATAAACAATATAAAATTGATAAAATAAATTATTTCCCTTTATAATATGCTCATTAAAGTATATATTTTTAAAAAGTTCATATTTATCATTTTCCAGTTTTTAGTCTTTATTTCTTATAAAATTACTTGTGTTGTTAAAAGCCAGATGTAAAACAGCTAAGTCTTATCAGGGAAATAAAGCAGCCAAAAGGTGGGACAGTTCCTTTGTTAATTACTACAAGAAATATAGCTTACTTTAAGTCTGTGTTCATATTCTAAACAATCATATAAACTCTCATTGGAAAAAAAATATTTAATTATTTTTCTAAAAAGAGCTACTCTTATTTTTTATCTATCTATATAAAACTATAATAATAATAATATAATGTACGAGTATTATGCAATATATTAGAATTGTAAATACTTTACTTATATTAGTAATAGTGTCATTTTAAAATAATACTTTTTCATTCTTATCTTATCATAATTTTTTATATTAAATGCCGAGAGAAAATCATAAAATCACGAGATTCTAATATAAATACTATTAATGAATAAGAATTTCCTTCACATTTATATCATGCTTTAATTTTTAATGAAAATGAAATATTTTGTTTTCTTATTATTACAATTTATCTTAATATTGTTTTTACATTATTACTGATTTAAAAAAATATATTATTTTTTGCTTTTTATTATACTTATAAAATGGTTTCGTAAATATTTTTACTTTATTTATCTTCCGTGTTTTAAATTTTAACATACAAAAGGGAAAATTGTTTAAAAAAAGTAATTAATAAGTGACTCCACATCTGATCAATTTATTTTTTTAAAAATTATATTATAAATGAAAAAAATTAGGTTATAAATTATTAAAATATCCTATTATAATCGAGAATCAATAAATATTGAAATCTTCAGTACTGAATTAACTGAAGAAGTGAGGGACGAATTAATTATGAAACACTATCTTTGTAAATATGAAATATGCAAAGATACATAAAAACGTTTAATAAAAAAATATATAAAAATTCACATCTGAATCATAAGAGAAATTGCTATAGCTAATTTTCAAGGCGTAAAATGCTGTTAGATTTATATTAATTCTTTGGAAATCAAACAAATACATTTTTCGTTATATGTTTTTGATTAAAATAATAATAAGATTGGGATCTATACATAATTCAATACATTTGCAGTTATTAAAAGTCGTAAACAAAAAAAATCTATATGCTAAAATATATAAAAATCATCTATTCAAATAATTTATTATTATTAAAGCGATTCATCAAAATAATCTATTATTATTAAAGCGAATGTTCATTAGTAGATTTCAACTGAGAAGCTGGATATCTTTTTATATTTAATTTTTGCCATGATTTAAAAATATTTAAGAATTAAGATTATTTTCGTTGCATTACTTATACTCCCTCTCATAGTAAAATCTTGTTTAAATTTTGTTTAATTGCAGAGTTTATTTAAACTATAAATGTTTATTTTATATCTGGAAGAGATATAATCTAAGCTCTCGATAAAAACATATCTATTCATTTATCTATTATGTACATTAATGCTACTTAACTAAAATGTTTATTTTTTCGTTTCAGCGCTTAAGAATACCAATTTAAAATATGTTCAAATCATCTTCAGTTCTTTCACCAACCAATCTTTAAGATTAAAAAAAAAAAAAATCCTACGCGCAATATTCTCAAGACCGATATCCTGAAGCTAAGAGTTTTATTTTTAACACTGACCCCTGTTCTTCGATTGCAGTTTCAACCGTAATTTTCTAAATGATTGACAACTGAAAGAAATATTAAAGAAAAATAAAATTCGCCTTTTTTATAGCTTACTTATGAGGTTTGAAGCTTCTTGTAAGTTGAAATGGGAATTTCAGCACAGTTTTTTTAAAAAAAAAAAACATTTGCGGATACTTGGTTCTTTTGTTGGAAAAATGCAATTGAAGACTGTTTTTTTTTGTGTGTGTGTGTGTGCCATAGATAAAGGATGACGTGAATGAAGTTATCATCTTTTTTTAAATTTTGTTCTGAGTTTTAACTGTTACTTTAAAATATGAAAGAAATTATCTTATATTTTCTCCATCGTATGATAGAGAATATTTGTACCTATTTTAATTTCCTATTACTACGCCACTGAATTATGGTTTTTACTTGCGAGAAAATAAAAGTTTTCTCTTAAGAGAGGTGTAAGAAAAAAAATTGTTAACAATCAACATGGAGATTTCAATTTATCTCTTGATTTATCCTGGTATCCTAAAAAAAACAATTTTTTAAAGAAT
This sequence comes from Argiope argentata, assembly GCA_026289955.1. Taxonomy (NCBI): domain Eukaryota; kingdom Metazoa; phylum Arthropoda; class Arachnida; order Araneae; family Araneidae; genus Argiope; species Argiope argentata. The sequence continues at coordinate 2,557,714 of JAOUZG010001186.1, forward strand.
TGTGTCTTTTAATCTTCAAGTCTGTAAGTAAGAAATAGAATATAAGGATTTCATTTGGCGTGTATAATTTCTATCAAAATAAAAAAAAACTATGATTTCTATCGAAATTTGAATGAATTTCCCAAAAGTAAATCGGTATGTTGATACATATGTGTGTACACGAATAATTCCAAAAATGCAAAGAAGATAAGTCAATTTTAGTATACGATTCCATCATCAGAATCGTAGATATGAACCAAACCTTGTATGTAAGCCTCATAAAGTTAGCTGAATGCTTTATATCTATTCGCGTGCATGTGTTCGCAACTCAAAAAGAAAACAAGCTAAGGTCATTATGCGAAAACTTTACGTCATTGTCAAATTTTGAATCCAGTAAATCAATAGAAAGATATATTTTGCCAAAACGCGTAAAGAGGATTTCTCAAAAGTCCTAGATGCATGAGTTCGAGACATGCCAGAAATAGGTCGATTGAAAAATATTTTTAGTTTCGTCGACTAATATATAAATTTGTAAAGCATAAAAAATCCCTGAATTGTAAATATTAGAGTAATATTAAAATTGCATAAAATATAGTTGGTCAGATTTCTATATTTATAAGTCCACCTAGTCTTTATAAAATCAGAAAAATACACCGAAAGACTGCATAAATAGCATTATATGCAAATATGGGTATTGCTGTGAATCATAATAGTTTAAATAAAAACAAATATATTTATACTACATTTCTGAAATAAAAAATAAGCTAAAATAGTTCATTAATATGTTAATCAAGTTGAAACGTGAAATTGAAGTGATCAGTACATTCAGCCCCAATTGTGCATTGTTGAGAGCCGAAAGGTGTCCAAAAACGCTCCTGGCTATAAAATTCAGAAGGGATCACTGGCATGTCGATCAGGAAAGGTAATCTTGCAATTTTTAAAATCAATAAAATTGCAAAAATTTGAATTATAAAATATCAGGATAATATAAATCCTTTATTAAGTATAAATAATCAGGTTCCTAAATGCTCATTACGCTTATTTATAAAAATAAAGAACACTGAAAATCTGCTTCAATGTTATTGTAAATATTTCACAGTCTTGAGTCAAAATAAATCGATAAAAATAAATACATTTTCACAAAGTTTTTAAAGTTAATTATTGAACGAAAATAAATAAATATTAATATTTTTATTAAATTAAAAATGAGTCGAAATGTGAAACTAAATTTATCGATTCATTAATCGTAATGAGTGACAAATGCCTCAAAATGCCGAAAATACGTATTCGACTATTTTTAACAATATGTCATAACATCATATGACTTTGTCATATGTCTTATTTTTCACTATATGTCATCAGATAAAGAAGAGGCTAATGATTTGAAAGCATGTGAGAAAGCAGAGGGAAGATCTGGTTGTGTTTGTAAACTTAATATAATTAAATATTATTATGTCTATGCATCTTTATTCCTCAACTCCTCCCTCTCAAGAACTCACCTTCTAAAGCTGAGCACGGGTGTCCCAATCATGAATTATACAGGGATCTATTCTGCCTTTATATTTATTCTCCTCTAAAATGCTGCTGGGGGCTATATCTCTCCCATCCCTCGAAAGTAAGCGAATGAGCTCTCCTTGAGAAGCTGTCGCCGCTCTGTTTGCTTCTTGCTTCTCATGGACAACCGAAAATTCCACCTGTTTGCCATGCAAAACGCGCCACCCATTAGACGGGTGGTACATTTCGGTCTCCGATGTATCCCAGCTATTTGTTCTCAGTCTCCTTCCATGAAGGAAAAGAAGCCTAAGCCTCAATATATTATTCCATCCAAGTATAAAAATAAATGATGCTTTACTCTTTGCGATTTCTAATTGCATAGCTTAAAATTCCTAATTTTTGTACATCTTGAATGCGTTTACAGAATTTGCTTTATAATTTTCACCATTTCTCATGAACGAGTGTTTTTATGTACATTTCAATGTGTTTTCTGCTGTTCTGTTATAGAATGTTTTTCCCTGAGTCTTTCTCTCTATTTTAAAATCCATATTTTGTTCCCTTGTAGATTTTATACCTGCTTTTTTTTTATAAGAATATCTTTGAAGAAGTTTTAGGATAATATTTTAAAAATCTAGTATATGTATTTTAGTTTCAATATTCTGTTTAACCATATGTTTGAAGTAGTATGACAAACCTGGTCCTGGTGCCATTAAACCCTACAAACCACCAACGAACCCATCCTCAACTCTTTCTCAAAAAGTGATGCGGAATTTAACTTATTTTTAAATACTTATTTAAAAATAGGTTAAATTCCGCATCATATAAAAGATGATACTGTCAAATATTTGTCATGATATAAAAAATGATATTGTACAATTTTAACAAAGCGTAGATATTATCTATATCTACGCTTATTAATAATTTTTCTGTATTTTTTACACATTGAATTAATGTACATATGTTTATAAAAAAATTCTCTTTTATTTTAGTATGATCGTTGATAATGCTTTTATTGCTCTTATTTTAATGGTTTAAACATGTTTGAAACCTACTTTAAATTAATCGCTCACAACAATCTTTCTTACAGATCGGCATTGGTTAATATCTGCAAAGTTAATAAACCAAGTCATAATAATTCAATGAGAAAATCCTCTATCAATAGGTTTAAAAAAATCGTTTTTTAAGTGAAAATTTTAATTTAAGGGTTAGTAAAAGTATTCCAGAAGATAAAAGGTTTTTGTATATAATAATATTTTACACAATTATTTTTATTTAATAAAATAACATGCATAGCATAACAATAACATTTCTGAGCTTTACTGTATATATCAACAAGTTAATAATATATTAGAAAAAAATACTGTATAACAAGTGCACTTTAACTAGCTCATTGGAACACAAATATAATGGATGTTGATATTCAGAGAAAGGTTATTTTTAAATTTCAAGAGAGAAAATACATTAAAAAAATTGCTACTATTAGCAGCTTGCGAAGATTTGACATTGTTTAAAACATTTTCTAAAGCAAAAAAAAAAAAAAAAACAAAAAAAAAAAAACAAATTTTACTTTCTGTAAATAATGCTGTGTGATAACAACATTGTAACAATAACAATAATGTTTTTAATTTCCGAACAAATAAAGTGAATAATCAAAACTTTCAAAGCTGAATGTTTAAATAAAACAAAATACACAAATCAAAAAACCCTGAAAGGAAAAGAAAAGCTAGGCATAAAAGTTTGTGAACTTAATTGATGCTAATGAATGTAATTGCAGTTCTTGTGACCTAGTTTTATATTGAGATACGTTAAGATAGACCTAGATCCTTTATTATTTTTTTATCGTATCCACTCGAACTTCATAAAAATAATTACATGTGTTTGGTAATGAATGAAATTGTTGTATATTACAAAAGTGAGCTCTAAAGGGAAAATGTTACAAATAATATAATATAAAAAGAACAATTGTAAAGACAGTTCTGAATGCATAATAATTTAAAAGCAGGAAAGAAAGCAGTTTTTCAAGAGTAAAAAATCTTTCAGAAGTTATTTGGAGAAATTTTCTGTATTAAAATTTTGAAACACTCTAGAAAATTTCACTCAATTATCTGCATACAAAAAAAAGTATCTAAAATTGTGATTTTCAAGATTTCTTTCTTGCTATTTAAAAGATAATGGATTTAGTTTGTACAAAAATGTTGTTTATTAATTATATCTTCTAAAAGAAAACAATTTATAAAAATAACTTTTTTTGCACATTTTTTTCATTTTTTTTTTCATTTTACTCTTAATGATCAACAGATATTTTTTCTATTTTTTCTTTACGTATTTTATAAAGTGCACTGAAGAATTTTTTTCAATCTTATCACATATTTTTGGAGTCAAAGAAATTATTTTGTGATCTATAAAAGTGAATATGTTTTTATCAAAACAGAAGAAAAATCATTCGTGTGCCATTTCCTGTAAATATAGCTGTTCGTTAAATATTTTAATGGATTCTTTATCATTTTTTTAAATTTTTGTAATTAACAATTGTAGACAAATGTCTAATAAAATATTTATTATTTCAATATTAAGAATTAATGTTATATTCTTCTGATGACCTATTGGTTCACCAGAATTAATGGCGTTAAACTTTTTAACTAAATATTTTATTTTAGTTTGTTTTAATGGTTTCTTTGGCAAAATATTTTTAAGCTTTGACTATTTATAGATATATAATTCATACTATTTTAGAGATTTCGTGATTCTCGTCAGCCTTTTAATAATTTAAACTTTCCAAACTAAAACGATACAAAATATAGCCTTTTCTTCATGTTACTGACCTTTTAAAAATAAATATACAATTTTTTTTTCAGATTCTTCCAAGAATAACCTAATTAAATCTTTTGTTTAACTGAAATTTTTATGACCATAATGATTTGTGTGAAGAATAGCATAACAAGTCGGTTAGTAAAAAACCCCCGGAAAACAGCCGTAAATTTAAAGGTAACCTTTATCAATAACTTTAGCATTGATAAAAGTTACAATTAAACTTACTTCTTACGTGTTTGTATAACTTTTTAATGTTTTTAATACTTACTCAGAATTCTTAGGATTCTTGCAGTAAAATATGCTTAAAATATATTTTTTAAATAGTTTACATCCAGAATAGAATTTGAGCAGTGAAAAGCTGCTATAATTGAATAGCAATTGTATGAATATTAAATTGGTTATACTAATATTTTTATAACTTATCGCAGAAAAATTTCAGGAATTTGTTTAATTTTTAATTAATTAAAATTTCAAAAAAACGCCCAGAGGTGAACATTTCTGTTAACTGAGGTATATATGTGTCAAAGTTGGTAGCTGTATAGCAAACAGACTGGCTTGCTGAGTACCAACATACACACGCAGACACGTTAATTTTTTTTCATTCGTATAGATAGATAATACCTATCTCAATATTACAGTATGTTTTAAAAACATTGGGAACAACATGTAATTTATAAAATTTATTTTTTAATAATATTATATTACAGGAAAAAATGTCCCGCTTTTTCTCGATTTTATACACGGTGCTAAAAAAATTAATAGCTCTACCTTCAAAATTACACGTATTATCAAAATGCTATTATGTGCCTAGTTTGGTAGCTCTAGGTCAAGAGGTCTTGCCTGTCGAGGGTCAATACACATACACACCTTTATCTTTATTATTAGTTGGGATCTTCTCTGGTGACCAACTGTTTTTCCGGAGATACGGATTATATTTAAATTCTAATTATTTTTTTGTTTATTAAATAGGATATTAAAACCGTGTTATTTTAATTATCTTATTTGAGCTATATTTATTGAATTAACTTTTCAAAGGGATTCAGTCCTTTAATATTAGAAAGTTATTAAAAATATAAATCTATTTTCTAATAATCTAATTTTGTTACTTTGTTCTTTCTTATGTCCTGTTACCCTTCTCTTTTTTAAGTGTCTTGTAAACTATACAAATGTTATACAAAGTCATTCTTTTTGTGTTTTAAACAATGGAAGAAAATCATGAGATTAATTGTTAGATGAAACAATGAAAACGGTTTGACTTTCAGGATCACAATGTAATCTATTATTAGAAATTAGGATTTTTTTATTAAATATTGGATAGGAAATATTTGTACAGTTAAGTGAGTATTGTTGAAACAAAAATTTCTTGAATTTTAAAATGACGTAAAAATGATGTTTGTACAGTTAAATGAGTATCGTTGAAACAATAATTTATTGAATTTTAAAATTGTCGTAGAAATTATATTTGTATCTAATAGAGTATCATTGAAACAATAATTTCCTGAATTTTAAAATGATGTAGGAAATATATTTGTACAGTTAAACAAGTATCGTTTAAACAATAATTTCTTACATTTTAAAATGACGTAGAAATTATGTTTGTACAGTTAAACGAGTATCGTTGAAAAAATAATTTCTTGAATTTTAAAATGACTTAAAAATTATATTTGTACAGTTAATAGAGTATCGTTGAAACAATAATTTTTTGAACTTTGAAATGACGTAGAAATTATATTTTGTTATATTTATTATATTATATTTATGCAAATATTTCTGAGCGATAAAGTTTCGCTCAGTTTTTAAATGATTAAAATTATAATTCCTATCAAATTTGACCAAATTATTAAGTTTTAAACATTAATTTTAAGCTAATAAGTCTCGTAGAAATTCCAGGGGGATTGATTGACGTTATCTTCTTCGATGGATTAGTCTGAAATCTCGTATTTTTATAACACAGTGATATCAAATGCTCATAATTCAATCAGTTTTTGCTCTCCCTTTTTATTATCTAATTATATGTCCTTTCATTTTTCAGGGTCGTGTTGTCCTAATAATTCAATTAAAAATATATAGAATATTTGAGGTGTTTACAAGATATGCGCAATTGTTGTTTATTATTTTCGATTATCTTTTTAAATTTATAAGTTTGAGGAACGATTGTTCGAAAACAGTATGAAGCATGAAACAATGGTTAAGAGGATAAACTAATTGTTCAAAGGACTCTCAGTATTAAGCGATAATTCATTTGCATGTTGATAGTTATAAAGTGGAGAAAAAATTCAGCAGATGAATCATGTGCAAAAGAAATTAAGAAATTATGTTCTAAATTATATAGAAATCGAGCAAAATGATATGTTCATAATATTTGCATAAAATATTTGACTTGAAGTTCAGCAATTTGGAGAAATGACAACAAGCTCCTACGTTGATTCAAATTTTCATATTTTATACTTTAGCAGAATGGCATCTCGCGGATAAAAAAAAAAGAAAACAAATTTGAAATAAATTATTGAATAATAATTCGAAATCATGAGGTAATCAAAGCACATAGTACAAAGACAGCGCAAGCAGAATTTTAAATGACATAAAAATCAAGAAATTCTACTATATCCTAAATAAACTCACATCTCTTTGGCTACGAAATTTGGGTCTTTTTCTTATAAATCATGAAATAATATTCTAACTGTAAAAAAAATAGTAAAAATATTTTTTAAGCGCTCATAACTTCATTTTAATTTCATCCTCACAAAAACTTGCTTTTATATTTTATTTATTTCAACTTTTTTATGAAGGATGATTGCTTTCATTCAAAATCTTTAATGATTCATTTTAATTAACTATTTAAGGATCATATCCTTAATCTTATTGTCATGATCGCAGATTAAGGATATACAATCTCTTTAAAAAAAGTATTATCTTTAAATCCTTATAATGGCCGAAATCGTAAATGAAGTGACCTTGAGAAGACCCAATTCAAGACGTATCTAGTGAGGCTCGCATCAAAAGGTCGAAGTTGAAGGTGAAAAACATCATGTTCCCTTTTTCTAAGTATACGTTTCCAAGTGCCTCCAAATCTTGTTCATGTTTTTTCACTCTAAGAATTGGTACAACCTTTTTTCCCTGCTATGTCTATTTCAAAGCTATTTGACAAGACATGTCTATTCTTATGTTAATACTTTTAAAACCAGTATGAAGATGACTGATCATTAGCTTGTGAAGGACATTGGTTAATTAGACATGCTAAAAATTTCGTTACGATCTACTTGCGTTATCATTCGACTCTTTGTTTTTTGTGAGGTATAATGGATTCGACTTTTTTTTTCATCCAGCGGAAAATGAGTGACCGCATGGAGTGTGCCGTTGACAAGTTGGAGATGTAACAATTAGCATTGATCGCATCAAATGTAGAATAAATACAATGACAACTTCCTGATCCTTTTAGAAAAAAGTGTTAATAGAAAATTGATAATGCCAGCGTATCCTAAAGGCCTGTTACACAACTTGGGATCTTTTATACACGCATTTTACGTAAATGCAATTAACGTGAAAGAGTCAAGATGACAAGTTATTTGAAAGATGAAGTTTTCTGATATTTCAAAAAAAAGCAAAATCATAGATCATTGGAGAAAGTTTCAAATCTAACATTAATGACAAGATTTCCTGACAAAATTAAAGGAATTATTTTGAAAATGAGCGTCAAAAGGTTACGAAAATTAATTGAACATTTGTATTTACATAATTTTAATGTGAATCGAACATTACAAGTTTAGTTATCAATGTAACTTGCCGTCAGCCGGGCTTCTGTAATAGGAGTAGCCTGTCTTCCCCAAGAACTGGGCGTCCTGGGTTCGAATCTCGATTCAAGCATGATAATTCTGTGTTCTATATGTAAGGTGCATGAATGTGCCCCCCCCCCGAATAAAGACCTAAGAAAGCGACTGTGATGAGTGTGTGGCTAAGCTGTATTATACCTAGTTGGCGCTACTTCAAAACAAGAGACGCTACTTTAAGCTTAAAACTCACTGATACCTCGACGAAGCTTCTAAAGGGGAAGTGCCGATTATAACAGCAACAACTTTGAGCCAAATTCAAATGTTAAATAAATTTTCAGCGATCAGTAGATTTCCTAAAATACCATTAGATACTTTAGGAATGTTGTTAATTTCTGAAATTTCTTATTTGAAATAAATTAACCTCCCCTCCCACACAAAAAAAAACGAAGTTTAACCAATCAAATTCACCAATTATCATTGAGAAATCTTGGTATTTTATGTAAATTGGAACTTGGCGATCTTTGGATACTCTATAGATCGCCAAATAAATCCGGGTGTCTTAAAAATAAAGAAATGCTTGAAAATATTACTGTTTTCTAATGTTACAAGAAATCATAACCGATTTGAAAAAGTTTCAATACTTGAATTCATAGATTCATTCCTTTCGGACGGAACAAAACACATTATAGTGAGAACATTTACGCATGTTAGTAACTTATGAAAGACAAATTAATTCATATGTTATAAACAAAGATCTCGAAATTCGGTTATCTTTAATATAGAAAGCTGAATCCTATAAAAATAATCTGGGATTCTGATTAAGACAGGAAAAACTTTCTAAAAATCTAAAAATAGATAAGAACATTATAATTCATTAATTATAAGAATTTCCCTTAAGAAAAGCAGTAAGAGTCAATAGAACAAGGATGAAATTGTTGTTATGACTATTACTTTTATTGTATAACGATTTGCTTAGATCGGTCATATGAGCAATACAATTTAAAAGTAAGCCTCAGAAGCTAAATTTTTAAATACTAATTCTATACTCTCCCCATTTTAATATGAATCTTTCACTGATAAAAAGGGACAAGGCAGGATATACAATAGCAGTAAAAGGTTCAATCAGTTCAAGCAAGGAATCCAATCCATTTAATAGGAGCTTGGATTTTTTTACTTCTCTTTTGTTTAAAAACTAGAGTAATAGATCATTATTTATTAAAAATTATTGAATTATTGATAAAATCAAGAGCAATACGGAATATTTAATTCAAAGCTGGTATAATTATTAGATTTGGAACTTTCCGGTTAATGTACCTTTCCTTACTCTTCCGAGATATCTAATCGCTTAATTCGTAATAATGCTATTATAAATTGCATTTTAATCATGTTTATTTTAGAAAAATATTCCACTATATATATATATATATATATATATATATATATATATATATATATAT
>JAOUZG010001186.1:2576057-2596108 GCA_026289955.1 Argiope argentata
ACTAATTGGAGAAAACCAAATTGAGTATAAAGAGCCTGATTTTCTTCCACTTAATATGTTAACTTCCAGCAAACAATTTGGTGGGCATGTATTATTTTCATGCATTATACATATATTAATTTATATGATGCAAAGTTTCAATTATATATCGTTTTCTGAGTTGGAGAAAATATTTCAGAATACTACTAATTTTCGAAGTATATAGGAATAATGATATTATTTCAGGTTTTTTAATATTATACAAATATTTTGCTCATACTTTTCTATAAATATTATACAAGCATTAATAGGAGGAAACCCAAATTGTGCATAAATAGGAAAACAATAATCCAAACTTTCTTGAATTTAATATCTTGACTTCCTGAAAAAAATATCTGATAATTATGTATTTTACGTTGTCACATTGTCATATAATTATTTATATAACGCAAAAATTCAATTATATATTGTTTTCGGAATTGGGGGGAAAAAGATTGAAATTACTGACAACAGAGATTATTTTCGAAGAATACATGAATAACAGGAACATAATTTCAGTATTTTATATATTATATAAATATTACATATAAAAATATTTTATTGATTTGGTCCTACCTTAATTAAATAACTTCAGACAATAATAGAGAGTACATATTTAGCAAACAATGAGTCAGATATTTTTTGTTTAATATGTTCTGAAAAAAAAACGGAGAATTGTTGGAAAAAAACTATAATACAGAAAAAATTCTTAGAATTATGTATTTTACATACATTGTTACATAATTATTTGTATTATGCAAAAATTCAATTATATATTGTTTTCGGAATTGAAAAAGATTGAAAACTACTGACACAGCGATTATTTTCGAATAATACATGAATAACAAGACCATAATTTCAATAATTTATATATTATATAAATAATACATACACAAATATTTTATTGATTTGGTTCTACATTAATTAAACAACTTCAGACAATAACGGAGGAAAAAAACCAAATTGTATATATGTAGCAAACAATGAGTCAGATATTCTTCGTTTGATATGCTCTGAAAAAAATTGAGAATTGTCGAAAAAAAAACTATAATACACAGTAAAACATAGTATATAGGTTTCTCATATATACATCATTTCCATTTATGCATAGTTCTATGCCAGTTCTGATTTATCCACAATCATTGTCAGAACTTTGTTTAATTACTTCGATGAAATATTTGATTTATTCGATTCAAAGCTTCACATGTTTGTTTCTTTTAAATTTGAGGAAGACACAAAATACTGAGAATTTAGTTAGAAAGCATATAGATATTTTAATATATTGAATCTTGATGACACAAGAATCATGTCTGGATATCTGTGTTATACATACCATTAATATTTTATAAGCATGTGAATAAAAATTCCTAAACATAGTACAACTAAGCAAGATAAAACTATGAAACAACTGTTTAGCATTAACATCTCAGAACTAAAAGGTGCAAAATAGCAAAGTATCAAAAAAGTTGTAAAATTCATAAAACCATCTCGATCAGGCTAAACCAATTGAAAGAACGATAACAAATATTTAAATTTTGGGTAAGAAATACAAACCTGGATAAGGGATTTTCCTTAACAAACCTTTCAAATCTTTTTTTAAAAAGTATTAAAAAATATAAATGCAGAGATAGAAAAAAATTATAATTTTTTTTCAACATGGTAATTAATTTTTATGTTTAAATAGAAAACGATTTTTAATTAAATCTGTCGAAATATTTTTCAAAGAATAAAACAATAAATCAGAAAAGTAATTATTTTCTAATGAAGGAATTTGTAACAAAATCCAAACAGGAATAAAAGATTTTATTGCTAGAGTAATTTTAGAAAAACTTTTTTAATCGATTAATTAAATACCAAGTTTATTAAATACTAGATTCAACTCTTCTCCTTTTTGAAATTAAAAGGCTCTTTTAATTGTTGAAAATTGAAATCCAGCTCATTTTTACTTTCTTGTTTATGAACAAAAAATATTGGATATTAAAATCTGGATTTTCTTGAATCCAAAAAACACATTTTTGAAATTGTGAATTTTTTTTTCTCTTTTTCTCTGTCTACCGGTGATTCAAAACTACTTTGAGTTTGATAAATGAAATTTGACATATAGTCTTTGCCACAGACTTGCAGATGTTATCAAATTTAGAATGGAATTCAATTAGATGAAGTCTGTCCGGCTGTCGAGTTCAAGTGAACATGTTGATTACATAAGGTTAAGGCATAGACAGATAAAATCTAATTCACGTCTATAGTAACCATAATGTAGATAATGTGCATAAAATTTTTAACTAAATCAGGCAAAGGTTCTACTATCCATCGGTTTGTAGTTTACATATATATAAACAAGAAAATTTTAAAATGTAACAACTTAGATAAATTGAATTTAGTTCACCATTTTAGCCTTTTAAGTGTAGATATTTATCATGTATTCAACCATTAATTCTGAAAGAACCATCTGTCAATTTTTACTTTCTTATGAGACAAAAGCGATGTTCAAAAGTTCAATGATTTGAATAAATGAAATTTCGCACCTCATCTCGTGACTACAAATTTATGACAAAATTTGGTTCCCTTCAATAAGCAAAAAGACGTCCAAAATTTGTATTAGCTCACTTGCTTAATATAGGACGCCATTAATTCAAACCACTATTTGACAATTTCATCTTGAATTGATGATTTTTTGCGAATTTAAAAGGATTTTCCGATTTTGCAAACTGACGAACAGTTTCTTTCAGGGAACTCAAATTTTATATTCAGCTTGTCTAGTTACATTTCGCACAATTTGATCACTTACACTTTTCTTAAGATTTTAGAAGACGCATTCTACAGCACGTTTTTTTTAAAATTTATTTCAGGATAAATCTTGATTTTTCCCTTTTTGTTTTTGTGTTTCTTTTTGTTCAAAGGTCAGTCAGAATATCCCCTTACACTATGCGTTACCCCTAAGTCAGGACGCTAGCTGAAGATTGCTAGTTGCAATTAATTATAAATTTGGCAATAAAAACTCATATTTCTTATTTCAAAATTTTCTCTAAATATATACATTTCGCCGGCTTTCTCTCACAGAGTTAGTGCGTCTTCCTCGTGTTCTTAGAGTCCTGGGTTCGAGTCCCGGTTTGGGCATGGTTATTCTTCTGCGTGCTGTCTGTGAGATGTGTAAATGTGCCCCCCTATAAAAAGGAATTGTGCAAGCAAATGTGATAAGCGTGTAGCTAAGTCGTACTCTTCACCCTAGTTGACGCTACTTCAAAAACAAAAGATACTCCTTTTGGCTTAAATCTACCGCTGTATCAGCAGGGGGCTTGTCCATGGCAAGTGCCATAAGTAACAGCAGCAACACAAATAAAATAATAATTTTAAGTTAGTATAAAAATTGGATTATTGATGAAAATAGAAATATTTATGAACAATTTAAATTTATAAATGATAAACTAGCTGAAGTGGTAACCCCAAATCTTTCTTGCATACACTACTGCTGCAACAATGGGGGGGCTTGTCCAGGGCAAGTGCCATTAATAATAACAACAACAGCATATATACATTTCAATATGAGCGTTATAAACATTACAGGTGATAAAAACAATGCATTTTCATAATTTATTAATGGATTGTCTTGTTAGAATATCTTCACTTTTATTTGTAGAAATCAGACATTTATTTGCCGAGTATAAAGCAATTTTTAAAATGATTAATCATAATCAAATTAATGAACATCACACATGAAGCTACTTAACATTTTCCGGAATATGTCATGATCACTTCTTAACGCTTTCAAAAGTTACAAGTCATCATCTTACTTCCCTCCGGTTTTATTTTTTATTTCGTTCATTTTCCCTCTTCAATTTAATCACACAAAAAGAGGGATAGGGGAAAGAAGATGGTATTAAAAAAAAGAAATTTTGATCAACTGGTGGTGATGGAAAACCAGTTCGTGCAACTCTTTCGCCACTAAATTTAAATACATTTCCCGAGAAATAACATAATGTATGGTAAAAATACAGAGCTTTCGCAATCTCTATAGACAACACGTGCATCAAAGCAAGTTTGCGTAATGGAAAAAAAAGGCAAAAAAAGCTCATAATCCCTCTGGCATTTCTTTCGAAAATAAATATAATCACAGATGAGAGAAACAAAAAGAATTAACTGCAAAAGCCGCAACTTACGTGTTTGAAGACGTCCGAAGTCTTCGTCGAAACGGAATAACGAAAGAGAAAGTGCAATTCTGTCAAAGGTCAGGGTGTCTTGGAAACGTGAAAGGATCACGGCACTTTTGTTTTCTTTTTATTGCCGCTTTCCCCGTGTAAACATTTCGTGTTGGTGTCATCAGTGGAGAATAGGGGCTTTCCACAGTTTAGAAACATCAGTTAATGAATTTATTCAAATACACTTAAAAGTAAATTACTGCTTTTCTCCTGTTTGCCAGTGTTGCCTTGTAGAATAAAATTCTAATCGTTGTTTAGTTGAATAAATATCAGATTGTTAAAGTTTATTTCATTGTAAACAAGTATAATGAGTACTGATTTTACCAATTAGTGTACATGTCTAATTTTATAGCTTTAGAAATAAATTTTGAGTTACATTTAAAAAAATTTATTTGCTCGCAAATTTTACTATTACTTATTTATGCTATATCTTTTTTTTTTCTAGAGATACAACTAGCTGCCTTTGCCAACCAACTTATTTGTCATTATTGAACTTTTAGTCAATTAAACGATTAATATGTAATGATTTTTTTAGTTCAACTGATTTTTTTAGATCAACTGATTTAAAAATATGATTTTAACTGAATATTTCTGTCAAAAATTATTGTGTGCACAAATTAAAAATGTATGTACTATGAAATAACAGAAGAACCGCTGTGTAATGGGTCTGGAGCACGTTAAATCCGTCGGATCCAAACGTCCTCACGGTGGTGGGGTGCGGAAGTTTAGAAAGGGATATGCCAGCTCAGATGTTGTTGTTGTTACTAATGGCACTTGTAATGGACAAGCCCTTCCGCTGATACAGCATCAGATTTGAGCCGAAAGAAGCGTCTCTTGTTTTGTTTTTTTGAAGCTGCTCCAACTAGGGCCAAGAGTATGACTTAACTACACATTCACCACATTTGCTTGCACAGCCCCTTTTTACAGGGGGGCACAGTCACACATCTCACAGATAGCAAACAGGAGAACAATCTTGTCCAAACCGAGACTCGAACCATGGACTCCCAGAACACGTGGAAGACGCGCTAACTCTGTACTAGAAAGCCAGCAGCTCAGATGTTGTCCTCGTCATCTGATTGGGGCTCAACATTACGAGATCCGTTCCAAAATATCCTAGTGTTGCTTTAAAAGGGGATTTTGATGTAACTAAAACTAAATTAAATGTACTAGGAAATAAGCGAGAAAGTAAAAATCCAATTTTTGAATTAATAATAAAAAATAAATTTTTATCATAATTTTAACTTTGGCAAAAGCATGCGACTGAATATTTTAATGAGTGAGTTTTAATTTCATCACATTAAAAAAGCAACTAAATTGAATACTATTCTGAAAAAGGTTTTTTCCAAATCAACCTTAACCTAACATTAAAGACGTCGTAACAATGTAAATTAATCGTGGAGAATGTATTAAAAGTAATGAAAACTCTGTACAGATATGAAATCGATATCATTACAAAGATATTTTTTTAAGTTTTAGAACTTTTTCGTGAAATTAATAGTTTTGGAAATAATTTATTTCCATGGATAAATCATAACGAATGTATGTAGTGAATATCCATAAATTTTACTCTCTATAATTAAAATTTTCCTATTGATGATTATCTCTTACATATATTTTGCATCTTCTGACTGAATGAAGCGTTTGACACAGCAATCAGCATTCATAATGTAATAATTTTAATAGCGAAGTTTTAAATGAAGCGTTTGAAAGGCAATCAGCATTTATAATATAATAATTTTATTTAATTAGCGAAGTGTTAAATTAAGCGTAACTGTGAAAACGATTAATAAAGCAATATTCTGTAGCCTTCGCAAATCTGTATTTTTAAATTTTATTGTTGCCATTCTGTAATAAGTAATAAGAACGAATTCAATGCCACTTACGTTAGCGTTTTATTTATGTATATAAATAATCAAAAAAGAATTGAGGCTTATTCATTGAAATTGTTAAAGTTGAAATACACAAATGCTTACTAAATCCAAGTTTCAAAAATATAAAATTTCTGACGACTAATCGATTTAATGATGAAATCGGTGGGATATCAACTATATTTAATTTCAAATTAATGTACATTGATTAATGCTAATGGTTTACTGAATAAAATGCGTTGTATGTCAAATTGTGACAGATGTTAAAGCCATGTAGTTTTAATAGTCTTACAACTATTATCATTATTATTGTGTAAATAAACTATTTTCATGAAATCAAATAAAAACTCAAGGGTGAGGGTAATTTATTTAAAATTATATGCCTTTTGCGGTAAGGTGAGTTCATTTCCTGATTCCTCATATGAATAAGAGATAATATGCAAAAGCTTTCTTCCTTAACTTTCAACAATGGAATAAATAATAAAATAATGAAAACCGTGTTCAATTTCTTTGTATTAATAGAGTAAATTTTTGAAAATTATGCAAGAACATATTCTTTAATAAATGAGTAAAATTTAGGAAAAGATTTCATAACTAAATTCATAAAATTGAAAAAAAAACAATTTTAAAAATTTGAAATAGTATAAAAATTAATTTACTGATACAATATACTGTAATTAAAGAAAATTTAATTAAAATTTATAACAAAAATTGCATTTTAGTTGCATTATTTCACTCTGTAAAGTAATTTGTGTCAAATTTGGTAACTCTGGTTTGAATTATTTGTACTGTATAGCTTCAGTTCTCATATGCACCTATTATACTATATTGCAACTGAAGTAAACGAAAAATTTAATCGAATACATTATGCGGTAAGATATGAACTGGAATGTATAGCTGAAGACAGTTAATTTAGAAATAATTATAAATCTATAATTTTTTAGAAAAAAAATCTAAATATAATAGAAATGTTCTGGAATAATTTATGGAAAATTTTGGAAAACAAATAACTCAAATTTAAATGAGTCATCAGAGAAAATAATCCATATCGTTGTGTCCATTGTGTCATTCTACAAATGTGTAGAACAGATATTGAACAGTTGTAGATGTTGCGTAGATGTGGAAATTTCAAAAGCACGTGTCAATAAGGAAAACGAAGTTTTCCCATCCTCAAGAGCGTTAAAAGGGCGTCGAATTTTAGAATTGACAATGATTCAGAATCTGTAAACAAATCTTCGCTAAAACGTCTTAATAGCTTGGTTGGTAGAGCTTTGTATTCGCCTCCCTTGGGTTGAGAATTCTAACCCGACAGCCGAAGACTCTCTCTCCGTGTGTGTGGTGGACGTTAAATCTGTCGTGGTCACAAAGTCCCTCATGTTGAGACTGATACTACTGGGGGTACTGGGTCAGAGGTGATCGTTCTTTGTTTCAGATCTAAATTACGATCTGTGGCTGAATGAATGTATCATTTGTATTAATGTTCATTTTGAATTAATTTTTATATTGACATTTATATGAAACTTCTAGTTTTTTTAATTGATATTTTTTGTTTTAAATTATAGCTATTAACTCTTAATTACCCTTAGGGAGAAGTTTTTTTTCTCTTTAGAATTGGAAGATTTCAGTTTCGAATCAGATTCCACTGAACAACTTTTTTAGAATCCGAACCATTGCATTGTAAGGGGAATATTTTTTTGGATAGTGTAGTACATAAATTTAGAGGAGAGGACTCAGCCAAAATATCCTTTTCACCAACGAACTATGGATACAAACCTTTATACCTTGCTGTTACCTAAGGCACTTGCCATGGACAAGCCCCGCTGATACAGCGGCAGATTTTAAGCCAAAGATAAGCGTCTCTTGTTTGTAGTAGCGCCAAGTAAGGCCAAAAGTGCGACTTTTTCTGTTCACTCATTACAATCGCTTGCACATCCCCTTTATACGGGGGAGGCACAGTCACACATTTCACCGATAGCATACAGAAGAACAACCGTGCTCGAACCGGGACTTCCAGAAAAGAAGGAAAAACGCCCTACCTCTGTTCAGGAAACTCGACTCTTATACCTATCCCTAAGAAACTTTATTTTGCTATAAATGTAGTGTAATTACTAATAAATTGTATTTAAATATCTTCGAAACATATTGGGGTAAATCTGTAGATAACTGATTTCTCCGAGGAATCCATGATCCGAGAAAATGTTTAGTTATCACTAACCAGCGAATAATACAGCATTGGAAGAGTTTAATCATTTGCATCCACTGACTAATTGTTAATCACCGAGTGCAAATTCGTATTGTTACGAATATCAGTAATTCTCACACAATAGTATACACTTTATTGTCTATGAAAACGTGTATTAAAATATTCGTAATTATAAAATTCACAGCTAATTAGCTCCACTTAATCCTCTAATCTCAAATAACAGCGACGCTATGTATCGCTCGGTAGCGAGAGAAAAGATGCTCTCTCCAGCTCAGCTAATCACGTAGTTTGTCTCCGAACTCTACTGAACTGCCTGCCTTAAGGAGAGTCTTAAATATCTTCCCACTGAAGTGAGCGGGGCAAACTTATAAACGGCGCGTTTCTTTCTGGTAAGACTGGAAATTTCTCCACTTTTCTATAAGAACAAATCGTTATTTCTTAGCCTTTATTACACATTTTAGCGTGTAGTAAACACCGTTAGCGACCTTTTTATGTCGCCAAAGCACCTATATCGCCAAATTGGCCAAATATGGCTGTCTTCTGTTGTAAATTCCCTTAGAACGTTCTTTTCTCTCTGACGCGTTTTTTCATTACAATTAATTTTATGCAATTTAACTATTTACAAATATTTACAATATTTACACAACAATTCAGAAATATTTATAATATTTACATCTAATTTACAAAAAAAGTCATAATTTTATGCTAAAGAATCAATTCTAAAATGCTTCGAAGTTTGCTTATTAAAATTTCCACCATCTAAATTTTCATTACAGTAATTGTCTCGGTAATTGCTCAATAATAAGCTTACTAAATTTATTATTAAAAAAGGAAAAAAAAACAAGGTATATCGTATCGCGTTGTTTTCAATTTTTTTCTCATTAATTTTATTTCGCATCAATATAAATATTTAAAAGATGTTAAAAAATTAAGTATTAAACTAAGGATGAAAAACATTGCCTCATATTTTCAGTCATAAACAAACCAATATCAAGCTGAGAGTTTCAAAATATCTGTTGAAATTTAGATGGAGCTGAGTGCCCATCAAATCCAAATTCAAAAACCTGAATAAAATATTCATTTTCCGTTATTATTTTTATACGTTATTTAGCTGCAAAAGGAAAGAATATAGAATTTAGCAATTAGAATTACTTATAGTTAACTAATGGAAAACTTATAAAATAATCGAACCTTATTGTTATAGTCAATGAAAATAAAGACTTATTTCACAATTTTATTTGAAATATGAATTGGTTTTAGTATATTCATACATTCATTTCATTTATATTCGCATCTTATAACAGGAAATTTGAAAAAATATTCTTTTTTCCTTCTTCAAACAATGGATATCATTTGAAAATCGCAGAAATAAGATGTTTCCAATTTAAAAGTGATTTAATCTTATTTTCTTTCTTACTTAGTTATTTGTTCTGAAAAATGATAGAATTATTTGTAAGTTTTTAATATATATCTTCTATTTCTTCTCTATAGTGTAGATAATATTGATAATCATATTTAGTATTTGTAGCATTAGACAGCAAACTCTGTAAGAATGCTACAAAATGATAGCTAGAATTTTAATCACTATATTTAAAGATTTATTACAACTATGAAAAGATCTCATTTAAAACATTTTTTTAAAAAATTGTTTACTGCAAAAATTCTATATTCTTCCTTTTATTACTCAACAAAATGTCTATGAATGATAATCTACACAAACACATATATAATGTTTATAGATGACAACTACAAAACGTTCTTAAAATAGCCCCAAGGAAGAAATCGCAAGGTGCAAGATCTGGAAACTAAAGAAGACATCTGAAAAGGAATAAAGTTATCAATGCTGAACACCTCTGATATATTATTTTCTTTCCTTTTATTGTTCAAGACGTGGCTCACGTGGAAGTGAAAGTATGGGCATCAAAATTTTACTTCTCCTTTTTCTTCACCATTTAGGGTAAACAAGTCAATTAATATTTCAAAAATTATATCCTTTCTAATCTTGATGATTATTTTATAAATTCTCTACAGAACCACGAAAAGTTATTACTATATATGAATTTTTCCCCCTCAACTTTTTATGAACTCAATTTTAATAAAAACAGAGTAAATTTTTGTTTAAAAAAATAGATGCTATGACTTTAAGAACTTTATTTTTTGGAGCATTAAGCAACATTTTTGCTAATGTGAAAAATAAGAAATATATAATTTAACGGTTTAATTGTCGAGTGTCATACTAAATTATCACTTCTCAAACTTATAAGTTGAAATTAAATAATTCAGAGTCGCTGTAATACAGTACAAAAATAGTCACTATTCAGAAATATTCTATTATTTAGTTATTAAATCAATAAGGTAGCATATTCCAAAAATAGAAAGCCTCATCTTATTATACCGATTATTGTGTCATTCTCCGCTATCGTGTACGAAAATTTGATGCAAACTTTCTATAAATAATTCATGTAGGCAACAAAGAATGGATATGCGTGTAAAGAGCTTAAATTATGCAGAGCTACACAGAATATTCATTCACAATTATTTTGTAGTTCTTTTGGTACACAAAGTTTGAAAAAAAATCTTTTACATTTCATTTAGAGTCTCACGCAAAAAACAAAACTGCTATTTTTCAATAATTTCCTGATCATTCTTAGTCTTCATTGTTATTTCCTTATTTTTATTTTTGAACACATTTTGGTACTTCTTTTGAAAACAAATAAATATATTCTTAAAAATGAATGGAAAATTTCTATCACTTGATAAATCTGTGTGGTTACATGGAGTAGTTTCCCATGATACATTACGATTAAGTTTGCTTTTAAGATGGGACATACAAAAGATCTATTTCTGTTAGAGTAGAGAGTAGAGTAGATCTATTTCTGTTATTTAGGAAAACTTTTTAAATCGATGAGATTGGTCTCCCCGAAATTTTCTTGCATACTCTCAAATAACACTCTCCTGATACATAAAACTATGGATTTTAGGTAAGACGACGAATATTTAGCATTAATGAATGATAGTTAAAAAACAAAGATATTTGGCATGAAATTAGCATTTTTATAGAATCTACATTTTTAATTAATGTTTTGGGCGACTTTTTTGGCAGCTTATTAGCTCCAAAATTTGTCGTCACGGAACTATAGCTATAGTCACAAGATAGCAAGTTATTGATTTAAGTCATTACATTTATGAGCTAATACTTTTACATGTATGCGATTGTACAAAATAATCGATTAACGGTTCAATGGTTTTGGCTAAAAATTTGATAAGCATTATTTTAGATACTAAACGTATGCCCCGAATTTTATTCAGCTGACTTTTTGCTATTTGTAGTTATCGAATACTCTTGATCTCGAACATTCAGACAGACAGACTTATTTTGATTTCAAAATTTGATAGAAATGCACAATGAAGTAAAATATTTGAATGGATGAAATGGAATGAAATGAATCAATGGAATGGAATGGAATGAAATAAATGGAATGAGATGAAATAAATGGAATGAAATGAAATGAGTGGAATGAAATTAAATGAATGAGTGAATGAAATGAAATGAATGAGTGAATGAAATGAAATGAATGAATGGAATGAAAGGAAATGAATGAACGAATGGAATGAAAGGAATGAACGAATGAAATGAAATGAATGAATGGATGGAATGAAATGAAGTGAAGCGAACGAATGGATGGGATGGAATGAAATGAATGAATGAATGGATGGAATAAATGAAATGAATGAATGGACGAATCAATGAAATGAAAAAATTAATCAAATTTGGAATGAATCCTTTTTTCCTTTGATTCAAAATTTGATAGAACTGCACAAAGAAGCAAAATATTTGAATGGATGAATGAATGAATGGAAGGGAATGAAATAAGTGGAATGAAATGAAATGAATTTATTAATGGAATGGAATGATTGAATGAATGGAATGAATGAAGGGGTGAATAAGAACAATGAAATGAAGAGATGAATAGAATGAAATGAATGAATGGATGAAGGAGTGCGTTGAAATGAATAGATGTATAAAATTTTGAATGAAATGGATTTCCTCGAAAATTTGAAAGAGATAATCAAAAATTTCGTAATTTCATAAAATTTAATTTTAGTTTAAAGTATTTTTGAATTATCATATTCATAAACAGACTTGATGACCAAAATATATTTTTCGAGCTCAAGGAGATCTGAAACGTAGATATTCGTCAAAATATCTTCTTTTTTTGTATACAAAAAAGTAAAAATAGCCATAAAGGTTAGAGGAGAAATAAGAAAATTCAATTAAAAAAATCACTGCGATTGAATTACAATTTACATAAAATATAAGATAAATGATGAAATGACATTAAAATAACATGAGAGGATAAAATTAATTAATTAAGATTTTTAATAATGTTATCATAGCCAGATGGTCGCTGTAAGAGAATAGCAAAAAACATATATAATTTTAATGATTATCTTTTTAATATAAAGTAACATTTTAATGGTTAATGAGATTCAATTCTACTTGTTTGAAATTTAAATGATTAATTATGAGCGATTATCAAGGCGAAAATAGCCATTATCTTTTATTTATTTTCTAAAATTCAAAGTGCTCAGTTATCTATTCAATATTTTATTAACATAGAAATAATTAATATTCTGAAATAATTGGATTTATATTTAGGTATTTGTTTACATTCTTTTTATAAATAAATAAACGAAAAAGAGCATGTTTAAATATTTCAATTCCAATAAATTATTTTAATTAATGCCAGTTGTAATAAATTATTTTAATTAATTGAAAGACTTTGCGATTGGTTTAAACAAACCAAAAGTGACTGAATATAATTTAAAAACTTCTTTCTTTAATT
This sequence comes from Argiope argentata, assembly GCA_026289955.1. Lineage (NCBI taxonomy): Eukaryota > Metazoa > Arthropoda > Arachnida > Araneae > Araneidae > Argiope > Argiope argentata. The sequence continues at coordinate 2,589,190 of JAOUZG010001186.1, forward strand.
AAAATACTAAAAAAGTAGATTTTTTTATTTTAATCTCTTTTTTTGCTATTTAATTTTTGTTTATAAATCAAGAATATAAATAATATATTATATTGATTCCAAAAAAAACCCCTTAACATTTTAAAATTTCTTTATCAAATATCCTCACTTGTTCATATACAAAGAAATTTTCAATGAATTACTAAATTAACCAATAAACAGGTTTTTATTCACATAAAAAATAATATGTGTGTGGCCAGCGTGTAGGCACAGAGGTAACACGTCTTCCCCATGATATGGATGTACCGGGGTCGAGTCCCGGTCAGGGCATGGTTGTTCTTCTGTGTGCTATCTGCAAGGTATGTGAATGGGTTCATCTGTAAAAATGGGCTGTGCAAGCTAATGTGATGAGTGTGTAGCTAAGTCGTACTCTTGACTCTAGTTGGCGCTACTTCACAAACAAGAGACGCACATTCGGCTTAAAATCACTGACGGCCACCAGTGCACTAGTCCATGGCAAGTGTCATTAGTAACAACAACATAATGCATTGTATCTAAAAGCAAATTAATAAACAACATTTTAAAGCTGTTTCACATCAGGAATTTAATATAAAAAATTGAATGGAAATATCCTTTTATAAGCACGAAATTTTTAATGAAATTTTGAATAAGACAGGATGACATCAGAATATTAAAGCTCAAATATTAATTAATCGATTAAATTTTGATTTTTTTTCAGAAAGAGCTCAGTTGGTAGAAAATTTGGGGAAAATTTCATACGTGATTTTATAATGTAAATTGTAATGAATTGTGAAATGCACTGAAAACTAAATATAGTTTTTTATACTTTTCTAAAAATAATTTTTGAAAAAAAAAAACGCCATTTATTAATGTATTGAAAAGTAGAAAATATTTTCAAAACAAAATTATAAAACTGTATTACATTGAAGACGATATTTCAAGCAAATTAAGTTACAATGCTCATCATTAAATTGATAACTCTCCAAATTCCGAAACAAATTATAAATATATTATGCATATGATTAATATTCTAATTTATTTCAAATTATTTATAAAAAATGGGCATGTTTGGCAATTTTATTGCAGAATTTAAATTTTATTTAAAAGAATTTATTATCTGCTTTTTAATAAACTCACTAACAAGCTTTTTAAAGAGTTACTTTAATTTTTAGTGTTATGACTACTGAAATTTTATCAACAAATTACTCGAATATTACTTTTTTTTATATTAGTAGGTTAGTGGATTGTTAAAAAACTTATTTAAAAATGACAAATTAAGTCCTAAAGTGGACATAAAATTTTTTAAAGATTACTTTTTGTATTAAAATCATTCCTTACAAAGATAAGTAAAGCAACTTTAATGAATATAATAATAAAATTAGCTTTTCTATAATTATTTAAATTAGCTTTTCTAATGCTTTAACAGTAAGTACAGTTAATTTTTGACTTGTTAGATGATGACTGCTAATTTTGAAGTAACAATTTTTTCACCTTTTAAAAAGAGCACTATTAATTAGCTTAATTGTTGAAATTTTCATAATTAAAACTAATTATTAACTAACCTATTAAAGGTTAGACTAGAAATTTGTTAGTTGTTTCAATTCTTATCGTTGACTACTTAATTTAGAACAAATGTATTTTTCCCTATCCATAAATACTTAATGAAAAAAATTAAACAATCCTGAAAACATTATTTTTAATAATGTAATCAGTTAAGTTGTAAATTTCACCATTTCCTCTTTAAGAACATGAAATAAGTCGATTAAATATGGGACAATTAAATTCTGGAAGATGAAAGAAGATGTAAAAAAAAATGGTCTATTGAAGCTGCCATTAAATAGAAGGTTTAATCAGGTCAGTTATGTGCATTCGACATTAATACACGTCAATTCACATCTTTATTTTGGTGCAGTCAATAAATGATTTTTTTATGTATTAAAAATAGTATATCATCATAAGATTTATTATATCATCATCTATTTTGTGTTAAAAGTGTATTTGTACCATTGCTTGTCCTTAGAAAGGGGAATTTAAAAAATTTTGAGAAATAAATTCTGCAGTCAACTGGTTAAGCGACCTAGGAAATACTTTTAGTCATTGTTAAATAGGTATTCGCCATGATTTGTTATGTGATTCCATGAATGAAAAAAAGAGAGACAGAAAGCAGTTAAAACGAAAAAAAGTGCTTATTCTCCGAGTTACAAGAAATATCACTTACTTTATAGTTAACAGTTAAATCGTAATATAATATTAGTTTAAAAATTCTCTAAAATTATACATTTTAACTATTTTTATAGTTTAGTGTAGAGCAATCTAGATTTAATTTTATGTCTTTCTTATTATAAATCATTTTAATGTGGTTCGATAAGCTATAATTTCTAAAGAAGTTTTACTGTCATATTACATTGCAGTATCTAATTAGAAAATATATTACTACGTAAATAAATATTCTAATCAAATTATTACAGAAAATTGCTTTAAAAAAATCCTTAAATTATATCATAATTATTCTAAGGCACACAGTGCAAATAAGATTCTTTTTTTTATTTAGTATATCGTTTTGATGTAATATTAAATGGATTAAGGAAATAGTTAGGAGACATAAATGAAATTTATTTGATCTTTTGAATCACGAATTTCTTAATTTATTATGTTAGTTTACAAATGTAAAGTTGAGAGTTTTAGTTGATTTATAAAAATATTTTTTCATACATTTCTGAAAACTCTGTATCTCTGCTTTTATAATTAGATGGCTAAAATACTCAATGCAACTTATAATTTATTCGATTTTCATTAACATGCCTTCACCGTCTTGTAATTTCATGGAACACACGCTAAAACAATTTATTGTCTGAAATTTAAAATAAAATCAGTAAATCCTTAGTTAAATATGATAATTAATATCTGAGTAAGATAAGAAATTTGGATAAATTACAATAATTCACCGATCAGAAGTTGTAAGAATGCATTATTTTGTCTTGCGCTGATTAATGCTTTGTATTTTAAGCACTCAGAATAAAATGCCAAACATCTACCACCACTTAGGCCAGTATAAAATAAATAATAGGTATAGTTAAGATTTAAACCTTGCAATTGACTCTGACCCTCCGTCAATATTACTAAAATTCTCATTTGGCAATGATTACCTTTTTGCGGTTTATTTTTAAATCGCCAAAATGATCACCTTGACTTCAAAAGACATTCAAGTCGGTCGGAGATCATGAGTCCAGGTTTTACCTACATACCCTAGAACCAATGAATGAATGATATTTCTGAAAGCTACATGACACCCTATTTCTTTGATGGTTTCATTATGTCTTGACCTTGGGCCTTTTGACGTAGATGTGTCCGAAGGGGTTGGGAATCAAAAAAAGGGGGATTGAACCATGTGACCACCATATCGTGATTGGGATTTCTTTTGGCGCTTTGTGATTCAAGGTTGGTGGATGGTTTGACAGGTTGCAATGCTTGGCAAATAATCAATTTGTTGGCATAATATTGGGTTATATGTATACCTGACAGCTGTCACTAGAAGAAGAATGTTTCCCTTTTCAAATTCTTGATATCAACAACTTTATGTGTTATTTGTCTTGCTTATTATGAGCTGTTATTTTGATCATGAAATTTCTTATTAAAACTTGTATATTTTCCGCCTTCGTTGTCAAAAGTCGTGTTAATACATGATTTCTGAATAAAAGAAATCTCGTTGGGATTTAAGTGTCCTTTGATATGTTTCCCTTAAATTTATTTGGATCTTTCTATTTTTGAAAGGACACACAATTATTTCAGTTTCAAGGCAAAAATATATTCATATTAATTATACATTTCTAATCAAGTCGTGTTATTCAAATAATTATTCTTAGGTTATTTAAAATTGTTTTTGATATTAAAAAGTTTGCATAAAAATAAATATACTTGTAAAAAACCACCAAAACAATTAAGAATTTTAATAATTAATATTCATCAGTATTGCGTTTTTAAAAACATTCCATGTTTAAAATAGTCATATCATTGCATTAAAAGGATATTTCAAAATAAAAGTAAAAATGGGACTATCAACAAAAAATAACATTAAATTTTTTTATCAAATCATTAAGCAAAAAAATTAAAATAGCATTTTGTAACTCTAATGCAATTCTTTATTTAAAGGAAATCGAACAAAATAAAACTATTTGTTTTCTTTAAAAACGATAAATCTTATCAAACTATGAACATTATTTGATCAATTAATGATATCTACGCTATAAATCTATATAAAGAATAAAACTATTATATCTAATCAGTATGAGTATTCGTATTTAAATTTTTGGCATACTTTAACAAAATGAAATAGTTTGTAGTTTTCATTACATAGTGAATAAAATTGTGTTTACCTTTTGAAAAGTGCTTATATCCATCAATCATTGTGGTCCAAAATTTAATAATAATATTCGATTTCTGTATAAAGGCCACATACAAAAATATGCACCTACCTTCTTTCAATTGTGAGTTATCAATTTCCATTCACACGAATTGGTAGACGGCCATATAGTAAACCCTTAAATTATGCATTCTTTTTGTGCCGTGCAAATCTCTGGAGACTATCTATCGTAGAGGACATTAATGGCCTGATATAGCTTGATAGTAATCGGATGGCATAAATGCAAATAATGTGATACAGAAATGTCGTAGAGGCACTTTCGCTTAACAATTTCACCAGAAATGATAAATATTAGTGAACTTCAAGCCACTTATCAATTCTCCGACATTTTTCTAATCGTTTCTCCGACATTTGTTACTAATCATTAGTATCAAATCATTAGTCACATTAATTGATATCGTTAATCTAACATATAACTTGGATTTGAACATTGATAGACACTGAGCCCTATATATAGCCGCAAAAAGAGAGACTGTTATGATTCCCCATGGCTTGGTTGGCAGAGCATTAGACTGAAAATACTTTGGCCCCTGGTTCGATTTTTGGCCAGAGCATTTTATTCAAAGACTGGAATTTTAATTTAAATTTGATCTTATTATTTCTCTAAAATCGAGATGATTCTAGAACATTCTTTACCATTCGAGCGAGCTGATTCTCGAATGTTCTTCAGATGTGTAAAAGCTGAGTTCTTCTCAGTTCTTCATTCTTTTCTCCAGCGAGTTGCTTGGTGCTAATAAACGCAATTGTTTCTAACTATCCGTGTCTTTAATTGAGTCTTCGCGACACTATTTAAATACCCCGGTAAAGAAATATAAGATAAATAATTGGCGACACTTTTCTTTCCAGATATAAGTTAAAGTATTTTATCAAGGTACCTAAGGTAGATATGATATATCTAATTGTTTTCATACTATATCAAGATGCTTAATGTTTCTGATGGATTTTGTTTTGCTGACACAAATCGCCGGACCTAAAACTGATTTCACATGTTTTATGACAGTGATCGTTACTTCTGTTGATAAAATCATATGCGAAGCTTTATTTGTCGAAGTAGAGATATTACCAATGAAATTTTTTTGGTAGAATCTCAGCTGAAATATAGTGAAAATTTGTCATTGTGGTATAAAGACCGTATGCTAAATTTTACTCTTTCAGCATGTTCTGTTTCTGAGTTTAGAAACTCAGAAGGGGACTTTTATAAAAGCCGTCTATAAATGTTCGTAAGATGTCTATAAATGTTTGTGGAAAATGTTCGTGTCGTGGGACTTTTATACAAGACATCTATAAATGAGGATTCATGAAAATCTTGAAGTCGAATGTTTTGAGGATTGCAATAGCATTTTTTTTCTACTTAATTAGAGAAAGTAGGCATAAATATAAAATAAATCCATCTCAGAGCGTCACAGATACAAAAACGCTGATATAAGTTTGTGATAAGTAATTCAAAATACTTTAAACAAATTGGGAGTTTTGTACTTCTTATTCCAGGAAAATAATTATTTGGCCTTTTCATCTTCGGTAATTTTGAATAAACCGCAACATCCATTGTCTCATCAATCCTTGAAGATTATTTTTGAGTAGAATCAGAAGCCAATTATTTATGTATAGCTGCTGATGAAAATGGATGTATCGTTAAAGAAAATGGATGTATGGTTAAAGAAATATATGTATCAGACATTAAAAAAGCATGTGACTTTGGTTTACAATTTAGAAACCTAAATGAGAAGTTTTTTTAAGGTTTTCCTATAAAGTTTTCTGTTTTTTACTTTATTGAGTATGAAGTATATATTGAGAAAGAGTTGTAATTATAAAAAGAAAAAACAAGTAATATAAAAAAGATTTAAGCCTATTCCTACTTAAATCACCAAGAACATTTTTATTTTAGCTACATTTTATTAAATAATTATAAATGATATAAGTAATTTATCATAAAATTATGTCTGACCAAACCAAATCGTTCATATCCGTTGAAAATAAATCATAACATAATAAATCACTGCACTGAATTTTCAACGCCAGTTGGGGAAATGCACGCGCATGAATTTTCTAGGCCAGTTGGGATAATAATTAATTCCAATACAGATTAGAGAATTTTTAATTTTTTTATTCTGTTTTATTTAATTCAAAATTTAATCAAAATGAATCCGAAAAATCTATAGATTAACAATGTTTAGTTTTAAATGCATCAAACACTTAGAAAATAATTTGAAATAATCGATTCAAAACTGGTAAGTCTAACATCATCAGCGTAAGAAGAAAAAATGAAATCTTACTTAAGAGAAATGAAGATTTGTGGTGTGAACGTTAAATTTTAATTAATTCATAAAATATTAACCAAATTAGGGAAATAATATTCGAAAAACTGTATTAACATTAAGTATCATCCCCTGCAAGTGTTTTAAAAAATATATTTGAACTTGTATGGATGAATAAAAAGTATTTTATTAGCAATTATATATATATATATATATATATATATATATATATATATATATATAT
>JAOUZG010001186.1:2599570-2613601 GCA_026289955.1 Argiope argentata
GATTCTGTTTTAAATATCACCGATTAATATACTCCTTTGAATGTCTTTGACTCTCCTTTAATTTAGTTTTCTTCCATCAGCCACATTTTTTTCAAGAAACGACATTGAATACCAACATATTTATATTAATGTTTATCATTAATAACAATAATAAATTAATAAATATGCTTTTATTTTAAAAATAAAATAAAGGTACAAGAGTCTGGCTACAATGTGTCCAACTAAGATTCTCCTTTAAATGTCTTTAAAATTACTTTTCTCCCATCAGCCAATTTTATTTTAATGAAATAATTATATGAATTAAAGAGAAAAGCTAAATTCACGAACACGATGAGAGCTTTGGCATAGAACATATTAACCTTTATTTTTTTTATCTGCAATGTATTTTTTATATCATGTCATTTAGCGAAGTCAAGGATATTCTGCGGTATCGTCTTAATTTCAAATGCCTTTCATTGCGTTACTATGTTTCGCAAAATGTTAGCACCGGGTTTATAGCTTGTTCTGCAAATCAGCCTAACTGGTTTGTTTGGACGTCATGAAGCACATGAATCTATTCTAGAATTTCTATGTTTTTATTTCACGAATCTTCGCAATCTTAAACAAATAATTTTCTAAATAAGCTAATAAAAACTCTATGTGTGAAATCCCAAGTCGTCATATAATAGCGTAAATTCAATAATTCTTACAATTTATTTAATTTATATTGGCTATTTTTAAACATAGTAAAACTGGATGAACATCTGAAAATAACTTTATACGTCATTCAATACTTATGATGTAAAGACTTTTCAAGGAATTCACAGGATAGGTAAATAAATCAAAATATACAAAATTTTATTTATGAGTTTTAATGATTATTATATCCTAAGTAATAAGCGTTCTTTAAAAAAGGATTTTCAAAATTTTAATTAGAATTTTTATTAGAAGTGAAACACACCTTAATATGTTTCGTCACTTTTGCTATCCCCAAAAAAAATATTTCATTAACTAATTTCTTTATGAAATTAAAAGCTTCAGATGCATTTTTAAATTTTATTTATCAAATATCAACATAATAACTTTACTTGCATGTTGTATTAAATTAATAAATTAAGTATTTCACTTTTTCTGATGCAATCGAATTAACTAGATTATGTCTTTGTAAAATAAGTAAGGGATTTATTTTACAAAAATAAAAGTTTTCTTGTAAAAAATTATTAATATATTCCGTAATTAAGCAAACTATCTAATTGACTGATTACTGAATTCAAGTATAAATATTTAGCAAGATTTCATTTAGAATTTGATTCCTTTGTGTTAAAAGTTTAATATTTCTGCAATTTGATTATCAACTTTCAGTTAATTCTTTTTCTTTTCATTGAATTATATATTTAAGAGTCCTAGCAGTAGAGTGGACCTTAAAGAAAAGTACCTAAAAAAGATTTTTTTAATATTAATATGTTTGTATGAAAAGATATAACACATATTTTTTTAAAAAAAAATATTTGGAGTCCACAACAAGATTTTTTTAATGTTAGAAAATTCAAGCATAAATTATATATTAGAAATTTTAGTTGTTCACGGTATTGGGCATTAGGTAATAAAAATTTCATTCATTAAAAACTTTTTTTGAAACTAAATTGTATTTTAACTATAAGAAATAAAAGAAAAGGCAGATTCTTTCGTTTATATCGATGAAAACAGCAAAAATTTTGCGATCCAATATATTTCTCAAGACCAAGATTAAACTAAAATTATTTACTGAATATTTTTTTACTTCTTTAAAACTATTTACAGAAATAAAATAGTTGTTGCATGCACATAACCCTGGTCCTTGCGCCAAAAACCCAAACAAGAATATATAAAATAAATAAATAAGTATAGTATATGTTTGGCAAGTAAAATGTATTCCGAAATTCTGTATTTTCGGGAGATTTTCATAATTATTATTTTTGCGCTTTTCTTGTATTCTGATTGACATTATATTACAGCTTCGGACTGATGAGATGGCTTTGTGAAGTGAGAATTGCTCTATGTTAGACGAATTTACAATAATAAATCTGAAGTGTATAAATTCTTGTGCATTTCCTTTCTTTACACTTCATGCAATCGAAGATATATCCATAAGGTACTTTTCCAAACTCAAATGTCGCCAATTGTCAGCCAAGCACGAGTCCAGTCGCCAAACGAAGCGGATGACAAAACTGTCAAGGAATTTTATATTATTTGGTGATTTTTCGCCAAATTTCTTTTGTTGGAATTCTGCAATTTTTTTTGGCAATTTTTCGCTTACGCCTAGCAAACGGAAAAATACCATTCGTAATAAGAAACAAAGTGAACACGCATGAGTTCAATACTTTATTATTGTAACTATTATTACCTTATTATTTTATTTTTATTACATCCTATTTCTAAGCTACTCAATCTCCTTTTCTCTTTTCCCCTCTCGTTTTCGTGAAATCGAAAATAAAAGTAACGTTTTGTCTATCCCTCTCTTTACATTGAATTTTTTTCTGATTTTTTTTTTGTGAAGAAAACCAAATAAAAGATTAAAATGAAATCTACTATGCATATTTCAGTGTTTCATGTCAGAACATAATTTCTTGAACGTCCAAACACCACGTGCTCGTGCAAGTTAAATTATATTTTTATTCATTTTAATGGTTTCCTCGAATGAGTCACTTTGGTATTGCAAACGATCAAAAAAAACTTTGTCTCGCTTTAATTGTTGAAAAAAAAATCATATTTCCTACTTGTTTCATTTCATACAATCACGTGCTCAAAATGACATTTTTCTAGGATTTATTTGCGGTAGTCATTGACTTATTATTTTTTAATCCGAGCTTTTACAAATGCAATGGCAACACGTTATTAAAAACTGATTTTTAAGATGCTCGTGCAGTTAATAAAATTTCAATTTTTCGCCTACGGATTTTTGTTGACTCCACAAATGTCATTCTCAAAATAACATCATGTTCTGACATGATAACATTACGTCTTTCCAAACCATTCGATGTTATCATTCGTATCCATTATTTGTATAGCCCAACAATTAAAATACTAACAAAACATGCGATTATCATTTAAAAAATTATTTCTGTAGATACATAGGTGGAACCTAATTAGTAACTTTTCATCAACCCAGACTGAAAGAAAAGGCAATTTTCTTTCTATAAATTATGAAATTTTTACTTTTAAGTCATTGCTAGTAGAGCTGAGGACCTGTTGATGAATGATGGATCAAAATATATCTTCCTGAAAAAGTTCATCAATTACATAATGATCCAGAAAGCTTTAAAGTGAAAGATTTGATTGATTACCTCTGGTTAATTTTTTTTTATTACCTGTGTGTAATATTATATCTTGACATTGGGCAGGGTTACTTCGAGCCAGACCGAATTGACATCCACAAGACTTCGGTTAAGAAAGAATAAGATGTTAAGTAAAGTAATCATTTTTATATTAAAAATTTAATTTTAAAATGCAATTAAACAGAACTTTCGTGGGAGACCAACACTATCTTAAACATGAATTTCTCAATAGTAAGATGGTTCTAAGTATAATTCCTTTGTCTTAATAAGGATTAAGTATAACAATATTAAATTTTAGTACGGAAGATCAAAATAATACAATAATAAATATTTTTAAGATTTTTAGTTTTTATTAAACAATTTACTGTAAACAAATAATAAATTTATCAGGAAGTATAATATGATTCATTTACAAATACTTATAAAGCAAGTGCATTCCAGTACATAAGAATTCTGTCATCCAATTCATCTAGAGCAGAGGTTCTCAAAAGGTGGATTCGTGACCCCAAGGGGGTTCGCGAGATGTGGAATAAAAATTTAAATAAAATTATTTTATTGCTGTAGTTTTCATTAAAAAAAGAGTACACATAAAGCTTTTAATAGAAATACAAGTTGGTTTTTGTGTTCTATTAATTAATGGAATACATGAGCTTGTTTCGAATTAACCAATTTTTTAATGTCTGGAATGAGCTTTGTAATACACAAAACAATGTCATTTTCCAGTGTCAAACGATTTCCTTGATTTTGTTTTTAAATTTATCACTATGGAGAATCTTTGTTCACAGTTGTAATGTGTAGAAAATAGCATCAAAGTTTTTAATGCTGTTGTGGATAGTTCTGGGTATTCCTTTTCAATGCGTATCCGAAATTTGCCGATATAAGCTTTGTTAAAAGACATTAGCTGACTGATCACTTGAAATCTCTATCAGTTGATCATGATGACGGACACTTAGCTCAGCTTTTGCTACGGCTTGCTCACTGAACGGATTGATTATCCACACAACCCCACTCATATCCTTAACTAGAATGTGGTCTCTAAACTGTTCAATCTAAGTTTCAAGATGAGATGACACTAGTAAGGAGAAAGATGAAGTGTCAAGGGATGTTGCGCCAATACCCGACACCTACTCTACGAACTCTTGAGTACGTGCAAAATTTTCAAAATTCCTGTCTAAACATTAGACAGTTAAAACTTTGGGGGGGGGGGGGTCAAAAAAACACTAAGTCTAAAAAGGGGGAGCAATGTCTACAAGTTTGAGAACCCCTGTTCTAGAGAATATAGATGAGTATAGGCGAAACAGCATATCAAAAAATTGACTAAAAAACCGCTTTATATGCTTTTTAGATAATAAAAATCCACTGATTAGTTCTCACTTAATATTTGCTCATATTAATGCTAAATATTATAAATTAAATATCTTTGGTGACCGTTTGGCTCGATGGGAGAATTAGTTAATTTTACTTTTACTGTTTAGATATTTAAAATCACAATTCCGTCAAATTTTTATGATCATTGGTCTATTATCATCGTTCTTTTCATATAATCTGCTTATTGTGCATATGAACCTTTCTAATGGAGACATTCACATAATATCGTAGCAATATTTAAAATGTAAGTATTCGGTTCATTTCGCTTTTTAATTTTCTTTTTTCTTCCAATAAATTATATAGTCATTAAACAGGATCTTTATTCTATAGCTTTCAGCAACAGAAAGAAATTGCGCAATTGAATATTTGAGGGGACATTGAAAACGCCTTGAATCTGAGAGTAATAATGTAATCGAATTAGAAAAAAAAATTGGAAAAAATTCTAAACATGAGCATGAATGTTTAAATCGGTATCATTGAAGCGGTAATATTGTTAAAATAATTTTTCCTGTCTAATATTTTTTGAAACATTTACCGTAAAATGTTAAACATCTTAGTTTTTAATTAATAACAATTTTAATTAAAATTTCAAAGCCTTACGCATAGATGCAGATTTACACTTTTTAAAATACATACTATCCAAATTATTAAAATAAGTAATTAATTGCACACATCACGGTACATATATAGAGAGATTTCAGCATAAAATGGGCTATTTGGTAACAGTTTTCAGAGGCCATATTCCCTTAAACACTTCACACATCTCTCGTCTTACCAGATAATACATATGATCTTCACGTTATCCCATCACAGCTTCTTTCTTTCAGATTTTTGTTTGAGTTTGCTCATAGAGGGCGCTAGTCAATACAGTGGCAAAGAGATATAATATCTAGTTTTCCATACAAAACTGTATACTGGCCATCTTTCACACACCAACGTAATAAATCTTTTTGTAATGTAATTCGGATTTTTTCCAGGGCATTAAAATTTATGCTTTAATATCTGTAAACTAAGCTATCAATTACCATAATCTTTCCTTCTTCTATTTTAACTATTGAAAATCATGCGTTCATGCGATTAAATATTTGATGAAATATTGAAAGGAATTCGAATTTCACTAAAACAATGAAATCTGTTGTTAAGATTATGCAAAAAATATTTTTCTTTAAAAATTATCTGAAATTCAAAAAGAAATTCATAGTAGATAAATTGCTACATTAGTAAGTCTTGCCTTTGGCAATTGCGTGAAAAAAATATGTAGAAATTGTTATTTAAACGTAAAGTGTAAAAATTGACTTTGTACAATAATATATCTTGGAAATTATCTCAGAAAATATCAACATTTCGTTTAAATTTCGAAGAAATGTAATTAAAAAAATTTCTCTAAAGTGCCCATTCCCACCTTTAAAAGTAAATCTGGGTCCTATTTAATAGTTTAAGGTCAAAAGACTAGCATATATAGCACTAACAAATACACTTATAATGTAGCCTTGTATTTATATAAGAATTGCGTTATCCAAAAATATCTTTTGAAGACGGCATCCTGGAATAGGGGCAGCGCCTTTTCTTTATGATCGCGGCTTCCCAGATTCGAATTCCGGTTCGGGCATGGTTGTTCTTATGCATTCTATATGTAAGGTGAGTGAATCCCCCCCTTGTAAAAAGGAGTTGTACAAGCAAATGTCATCAGTCAATAGCAAAAGTCGTACTCTTGGCCCTAGTTTGCGCTACTACAAAAGAGGAGATGCTGATTAGGCTTAAATAGCTGATTACCTAAGCGACCTTGTCCATGGTAAGTGCCATAAGAAGCAACAGCAGCAACATATCCTAGGAAGATACTTATTACATGCATTTATTAAGGGAGTTGGAAGAAATTAGCACTTAAAATTATAAACTCGACCTACTATTCTGTTTATTGTTCAGTGAATCTTACCCAAACAATAGAAAATTGAACCATTAAATTTTTCATTATGATCTAACAAAAATAAAAGAAAATCAGTGTCAGGTGACTAAAAATTGTGTTTTCGGTATCAAATGATTAAATCGACCATAAAGTCCAGGAAAACCTTCCCTGTTTTATGATGGTTTCTTTTTTTTTTAATTTTATTTTCTGAAAATAAAGATAGTAATTTTGTGTCTAATGACAATATCACTATGATTAATAAGAATTTAGAAGAAGGAAAAATCTAGTAATAATAAATAAACAAATAAATAAATAAAATAAACGGTGTATCCCATGAAAATTACTTTGGTTGCTAAAATTTATGGTGTGTATTGTATTTAGTAGAAACACCCCTTTTTTTAAAAAACAAAAGGACTTTCTAGCATTAAACCTAATTTATTAAATGATGCATTTCTTTAGTTGCATTACGAAACTTTATAAATTAATTCTATATAATGGATTACAAATTTTTCATTGTTTTCAAATGCTTATTTATGTAATAAAAACAGATCTTCTAAAAGATTACCTTGAACAACCATTATTTTCTGAAATTACAAATAATTTAAAAAGCATTTATGAAATTATATGATAATATATTATTGATGTGATGATAAGCGATGAATGTTTATCTCGTCGAACTCGTTCAGTTTTAAATTACACTCGATTTAATTTCTTTCCTTTTATTTTGTCTCTCAGTTTCACTGCCTAATTGGATAAGCATGCTTCCCCCACCAACCCCAGTCTCTTTTTGATCACCAATTTTTCCCATTTTCCCTACCAATCCCCACGGTCTCTTTAAACATAAATTTATTTTTGATATTTTGTGAACAATAGTCAGAAGATATAAAATCTAGTTTTCAACTGTAAAGCTTAAACGTATCCCTTAAATTTTAATCTATGAAATTCAATAATTAATCATAACCAGGTGGGGTGGTCTCTCCAAAATGTTCTCGTGTATTCTCTTATAAAGTTATAATCCCAGAGAACACCTTGCATGGCATTGGAGGACAACAGTTACGAAATATTAACTGTGGCATGAATTTAACTTTTTACTGAATCTATCATGACGTTCAAGGCGAATTTTTCGGCGATTAATACCTGGCAAGCGTTAATGATATCAAAAAATCAAACTTTACTTTTAGACATTTTTCCTCAAACGATTGAATCAAAAATTTGACGCATTTATAGTCCCAAAATCAGATACCAAATTTGATATATTTAATCCATCGCGCCTTTGAATTTTCCCTTTTACATATCGCGTCTGTACAGACTTACAGACAGCTACATTTGGCTCAAAATTTGATAGTTGTAAGAAAAATCTATCGAGGTTAAATCTGTGAATTCAATTTTATCTATCTTGCTCTCATCATATTGTAATGATAGTGTTAACTTACATTTGAACAGCCAAACAGGCCAACTTCCACTGAACAAATTGTCTCAAAATTTGATAGAAACTTGAAATTTTTTTGTAAAGACTTTATACCAAATTTCAACCGTTCCAGATGTGGTGAAAGGTATATAAGCCAGATAACATCAATCGGACTGAATTGCACATTTGGCCCAACGGATACATTACTCAGCTACTAACCATAAGATTGGGACTAGCGCTATCCGTTACCGCCGCAATGGTGACCCCGGACAACTGTCGTGGCGCCCCCTATCGGCAATAAAAAGAGCCACGATACGACACAATACGATTAAATGCGATACCACGATGCGATTAAATACCCCAGCTAACATCAACACCAAAAATACCTCAAAACACATTATCGCTATAAATCTTAGCGCATTTATAACGTTCATTTACCCACCGACTCACTGGTGGGAGAAATGTGGTGAAATTTATATAAGCCAGATAACATCCCTCGGGCTGAAGTGTCACTTTTGCCAAAATGGACACGTTACTCGACTACTAAACATAATATTGGGAGTTCGGGCCTGCTTTGATTGAGGGGCCACCGCCCCTCAATCAAAGCATTTTTTTGTTATTATTATTTGTTTATCCCTATTACAGACAAACGGACATTTTCTAAAAATATGTTTTTGTAACTAAGGAACGTTTAAAATCTGGAGTTTTTTTAAAAACGATAACTGTATTCTATATTACTGTATTCTCTCTATATTACATATACAAGAAAAAAATGAGCTTATTAGTTTTGGGGATAATTTCAAATTTCTGCTTTATGCTAAAATGTGTGGCAATCCAGAATACTGCAAGTATTTTTGGAACATGTATATTCTTTTGAAACATGATACGATTCTTTTGGAAAAATAAACAAAATGAAAAGCAATTTTTTTGTTTTGTTTTTCGTTACAGTTCATGCCAGTATCATGGAAATATACATAGCAAGGTACAAAAAAAGAAAGAAAGAAAAAAGAACAATAATAAAAAAAGAGAAGAAAGAGAGATTGAAAATGCATTTAAATTAGGTGAAACCGAACTTTAGCTGAGAACGCGTTTTGGGTTTGAATTGATAATTGTGCGATTTTTACTTCATATTCCAGTTTCACTTTGAATAGTTAAATTACAGATAATAGAGTCTAAAAACTTGCAAAAGCAAAAATACTAGCTGCTCAGAAATTGAATTATTGAATTGAAATGGTTAGAATGTAAATAATTCTAAGCATTAATTGTCTGCATGGGACAAGTGTGTGTGTATGCATGCTTACATCTCAAAAGTAAATTAAAAATGTATCTATATATCTTAGAGGTTTAAAAAGTTAACAGATTTTATGATTTCCATAACATTTGTGGCTTCTTTTTGGCTTCTTTTGGAAGAATGAATTGAATATTCTGGCTTCTTTTTGGAAGAATAAATTGAAAATATTTGTGGACCTGAACAAAACTTTAAAAAAAACATTCGAAAAGGAAAATTTTGAATTTGGCAACTTCTTTTAGGCTCTTTTGTAAAGTTTTCAAATTACTACCTGCACAGCTTATCTCTGGCTTATTAATATCTAATACGTATTATGTAATAAATTATATATTTTAGGAAAAATGAAGAATAAGCATGTAAGAATCGATCCATGTTTTAATAGGATCTCTTGTTAAGTGGGTGGGGAAAATTTCCTTGGGGGATGTAGAAATAGCATGAAATACAAATCAAAAATAATTTGGGAAAAAGAAGCTTGCAACTTAATTTTTAAAAAAATTGTCAATACAAATGTAAAATATTATCATTAAAAATTAGTAAGAATGTTCCAAAAGTCTGCTAGATAATAAAAGAATCAACATGTAAGATAGCTAGAGCTTTATTTTACAATTTAAAATTCTGTAGAATATAACGAGAAGTGTCAACAAAAATTGAAAGAATGATAAGGACTTTCATATGAAAGTGATTCTCAAATACTGAATATTTCACAATCTCCAATTGAAAAAGATATCTGTAATAAGAATAAAAACACTAATTAAAATTGCACAAGCGCTATTGACAAAGACATGAGAAGTAGTGACAGTTTTCAATTTGTAATACACATTTATTCTTTTTGACATGTAACTCACAATTAATATTATTTAAGGAAATAGGAAAAAACTTTTCATCAAATAAATATTTATACACTCATTTAAGGAATAAATAACGTGAACTTTGATCTAAAAGATATTTATCTTTAAATGAAATGGACAGATAAAAAAAATAACATAGTTTTCATGAATTTTCGTTTATGATTTCGACGAATCTCCAACTTGTTTTTTAAATACCTTTAGAGAGAATTAAAAGTTTCCAATTCATAAATTAGATTTTATTTGACATGCGATTTTTTTTATTTCTTTTTATCACACTGTTGCCCATTTTTATTTATTTAATTAGCATAAAACTTTTCACTCTTGAGTGAATAAATTTCTTGCTCAATATCAGAATGATTTATGAATTTCCCTCATTTAAAGTTAAGCACCAATGATTAAATGACCAACAATGGCGAGTACCAAACATGAATGCTTTTTAACATCATTAATTGTTGACATGCTCATTGATCCTATTAACAATGCATTGTATTTGCGTTATGAAGAAATTTATCCAGTAAAACATCTCTAACTTTATGCAATATACGAATTAATTAACTAAAAAAATCTGCAAGATTAGGAAAAATATCGTTTATGAATCATTAATTTATCATAGAACCGTAACCGAAATAGACATGAAGAATGCAGGAATCAGTTAAACCAAAAATGCTTTAGAACACCCCTTTTTTTTTAATACATGGGAGTTGGGGTTCTTACTATTAGCTCACACTCTCATTATATACATATATTTTGTTCAAATTTTCAATCGTTAATAAAATACTTTTTATTCCCCCAAACAAGTTCAAGTAATTTTTTTTAAAAATTTATAGTGAATGACATTTAATGTTAATCCAGTTTTTCCAATAATTAATTCATTAATTTTCATTAATTAATTAAAAACTAACTTTATCGTCAAAAATCTTCATATTTTCAATCGCCAAATACATAACAAATTCAGTTTGTTTTTTCCACATACTAATGAGGTTATGCTTAACATGTTTTCGGCTGACTATTTCAAACGACGTTTATTTTCTCAGGGTTTGATGCATTTAAAATTAAACATTGTTAATTGATCGACTTTTCTGATTCATTTTCAAATACTTTCGAAATAATGCAGAGTAAAGAAAATTAGAAATTTCTAATCTGTATTGCGTACCCCATTTGTTGTAGAAAAATCACGCATTTTTCTTTGTTATAACTGCAGTTGAAAATTCAATGCTAGTATAATTTTTTGATCAATTATTTATAATAATTGTAATTTTTAGGCCGGGATAGTCTGGTTGATATGGCGTTGGATTCGCATCTCTTGGATTGCGAGTTCGAACAACTTATGTAGAAAGGGGAATGAAAAATTGCCAGGAAATTCACCTTTTATTTTGTCGTTTAATATTGTGATTCTGTCATATATATATTAATTGTAATTATTTAATATAAAATAACTAAAATAAAAATTTTCTTTGCTAACCTAAGTAGGAATTGATTAAAAAAAATTGTTTTTATATTACTTGTAATAAATTCGTTTGTTAACTTTCTTTAGTTCTGTTTGATCAATAAAATATGAATCAAAATATTAACCTGAAAATATTGAATATAAATTGATTATACTATCATTTTTAGAAGGAGATATTAACTGACTTTAAGAAATTTTTTTAATATCATTACTTGATGGGATTTAAATGGAAATTAAGGACACATTGGGATGGAATTTTCTTTTAGTAAAGCTTTGATTTAGTTCTATCCATACGAAAATACCGGGTGCCCAAAAAGTTCCCGTACTAAAAATCTAAAAAATCATTGTCCATGATTTTTTTCCCAAGTATATTAAATTTTTCCATACGAGTAAGGAAACCATGGACATTTTTGAAGCTTTTTTCGGCGATCGACTTATCTCAAAAAATCTTTGGCCACCTCGATCCCCTGATCTGACCATCTTGGACTTTTTTCTGTGGGAGTATTTAAAGGACAAAGTTTATGAAAGTGATCCTCAAACAATAGATGATTTGAAAATAGCAATTACCCAAAGGATACAAGAAATCACTCCTAGCATGTTAAAACGCGTTTCGAAAAACATGCGCAAACGAGTTCAGCTTTGTCTCCAAGAAAGAGAAAGGACATTTTGAACATTTATTATAAATGTAAGCTCAGTATTTTTTCCTTAGTTATGTTAAAAGTGCTTTTTATCATTGGCATAAAAATAATTCTTTTTAAACCTGCTGTTTTTGTAAAATAAATTCACAAATCATCAGTACGGGAACTTTTTGGACACCCTGTGTAATGAAATAAATCTAATTTATCCTTGAGGGTACCATTTGATTTTATGAAATTTTCTTTAAGTCAAAACATCATCTTACTCCAATACACAAAAAGGAGAGAAAGAAAGGAGCATTATACCCAATTATAATCTTTCTAAATTAATTAACACACCTAATGGAAGCTGTTGTTAAACTGAGTCCTTTTTTTTTCAACAGGCCGTCATTAAAACGACAGCCTGTAAAAATTAATTTGACACTCCTGTAGGTGTCGAAGGGTGTAGTTAATGACACTTCAAAACAACACTACCGACTTTCTACTAGTCTCAGCTGCCAAAATCATGCTAATGCAGTTGTCAACACCTAGTTGGCTACGTTCGCTCGTGAAAAGTAGCTTCTACCGTGACTTTATTATGCATGGATTTCAACCAGTTATCCTTCATCAATGCATTAGCAATACAATTAAAATACGTGATCAGAGTGAAAAACTTATTTTTTAAAAGTGTTTTTTTGTAAAATGTTCTTCTTGCAATGTGTGTCAAAATTACGTGATCCGCCGCGAAGCAACTGTGTCTTTGTTCGTTGCTTAACAAAAGAATTGCAGAAATGGAATCTCGCGAAAGAAGGGTATGCGCTTGACCATATCTTTTGTGTTTTCTTGCCGATCCTACGCAACAGTAGCTGGACACGACCTTGATTGGCAACCCATCTAGATAGCCCGATTGATGCTTGGCATGCAATTTGGTTATTAGGATAAGCAACAGAAGGGCACTTTCCAAGTAAACGGAGATCTTTGGCTCACTTTTTCGTGCGGTTTCTTATTTTGTTTGGTTCTAATGCACTTAATTTCGAGACTGGTTTTAAAACACACATGACATTTTGAGTTTTTTTACCTGGCCACTCCATTCACTTACAATCAAGACAACAAAAAAAAATTTAAAATAGAAGATATGAAGCATTTTGTGACATTAAAATGCTTAAGTTGACTTTTTTCAATTATTTTTGACGCGATAAATGGGTATTTTCAAAATGAACCTTTGATCTTGGAGTTTTTTAATCTTTTAAATTGTAGTGGAAATGAAATAACGGATTTCTTAATGGCGGCTTTAGTAATATTGAAACCTTTCAATGGTCAATGATTAGTTTTTTAAGTGCTATAAAAAGAAAAATAATAAAGTCAGTCAATGCAAGGATCTCTATTTATTTCTGTATTTTTCTTTCTTTTTTAGCCAAAAAAATTAAAGAACTATTTACCAAATATATAATACATGGAAAGATACCGATATAAAAATGTAAAATATTTCTTTTTTAGATGTTATATTTCCCAGAAATAATGCTAATAATAAGACCATAGTTTTAAATGACTTCTTCATTTCTAGTCATCAGATTAGCAACAATCTGATGAAAAGTGTCTCCGTTTCAAATACAATATATAATTTTTAAAATGACTTAGTATTTTCTGAATACTAAGTCATTTTATTTCATTTATTTTTTGTTAAATTGATAACACTTCCGATCTTATTTTCTTTGTCTGAATTATTTAAATAAATATTTTGCCTGTTTAGATAAAGCCATTTATTTGAAACCATTTTTGAAATTTACTTTCTGTCTGTCAATTTACGAACATAATAAACAAACAGACTGAGAAAATTGTTCTACTTCGATCAAAAATACAAC